>WAAB01006787.1:81502-103217 GCA_013389865.1 Piaya cayana
CACTGGTGAGACCGCTCCTTGAATCCTGGGGTCAGTTGTGGGCCCCTCAGCACAAGAAGGATGTTGAGGCTCTGGAGCGAGTGCAGAGAAGAGCAACAAAGCTGGGGAAGGGGCTGGAGAACAGGCCTGATGAGGAACGGCTAAGAGAGCTGGGGGTGTTTATCCTGGAGGAGGCTGAGGGGAGACCTCATTGCTCTCTAGAACTCTCTGAAGGGAGGTTGTGGAGAGGAGGGAGCTGGGCTCTTCTCCCAAGTGACAGGGGACAGGACGAGAGGGAATGGCCTCAAGCTCCACCAGGGGAGGTTCAGGCTGGACATAAGGAAAAAATTCTTCACTGAAAGGATCATTGGTTGACTCACCTTCCCTGGAGGGGTTTAAGGGATGGGTGGACGAGGTGCTGAGGGACATGGGTTAGAGATTGATGGGAATGGTTGGACTCGAAGATCCAGTGGGTCTTTTCCAACCTGGTGATTCTATGATTCTATGATTTTGATGAATTAGTGGCCTTCTGAATAAAGAAACATTCCTCCTCCTGCACACCTACACGCTCTGTGCATGCCAACTTTCCAGCTGCCTGCAGCAGAGCGTGAGCACATGGATGCACACACAGACACATGCATGGACATGCAAACATACGCGTGCACATTCACACCCACCGCTCCATGTCTCCCTGTTCCCTCTTCTCCCAGTGTGATGCTGGGGGACGCTGAGCATCGCACCCGGGGAGGAGTGGGCATTCCGCACCTCTGACAAGCACACCCACGCACTCCCACCGCCCATATGGTTTTTGCAAACACACTTTTAGCTGAACTTGCTTAGGAAGCATTTTCTTCTTCAGACCATTGTGGGAAAATTTATTGCTACTTGTGGATTTTTATATTTTTTTTTTAGCATTTTTTGTCCTCCTGTCATTGTCTTCTCCAGCTCTGCTGGAAACTGGAATTGAAAATAGGCTGCAAAGCAATTCTGTGCCCCCCAGGAATGGGTGCCCACAGCTCCCTTCTGCTGCCTGTTACAAGCAAATCTCCAATAATCCCTGCCACCTTTGACATTTTACAGAGTCCTTTGCGTGAAATACTACAAGAACCTCAGAAAATCTCTTTCTACATTCAGTAGAGCCTGAAAATTGAAGCTCTTCCCTCCCTTCTCAATAGCTTAATTTTGCACCATACATTTCCCATTCATTTGATTTCCCATACAAGAATAGGCTGAGAGAGTTGGGGTTCTTCAGCCTGGAGAAGAGAAGGCTCTGGGAAGACCTTAGAGCACCTTCCAGTATGGAAAGGGGCTCCAGGAAAGCTGGGAAGGGGCTCTGGATCAACATTTCCCTTCTCTGCTGATTTTACAACTGGGAAATATGTCCCCTCTGGACCAGTGGCAAACCTTGCAGTTCTGAATATCCTTTAAGGTATATGGAGAGCAGGGATGGGGATGTTTCCTCCCAGGATCTCTCAGGTCCCACTGCCCAACTCACCACACACTCAGATTTAAAGTTCCCGCATAAATTTTACTCAGTTATCTGACTTGAGAAGAAATCTAATCTCTTAATTGTCTTAAATAGTATAAATTTCTTAAGAAAAGACATTTGAAAGCGAAATATCAAAATGTGACATTTGGAAAATGTTAAGAAGACCATCGGTGCATTGTTGAGATGCTTTGTTTCAATTTCCTTTGAAACCAAACTTTGTCAAAATCAAATATTGCCACGGAATATTTGGTTCCTAACCCAGCAGTTTCCAAAGAAACGGCTTCAGAACTGAAGCAGGTGCAGGTGAGCAGAATAAGGCTCTGCAAAAGCTCAACTAGGAATTTGGGATCTGGGATCATAGAATCATAGAATCACCAGGTTGGAAGAGACCCACCAGATCATCGAGTCCAACTGTTCCTATCAAGCACTAAGCCATGTCCCTCAGGACCCCGTCCACCTGTCCCTTAAACCCCTCCAGGGAAGGTGACTCAAGCCCCTCCCTGGGCAGCCTGTTCCAGTGCCCAATGACCCTTTCTGGGGAATTTTTTTTCCTAATGTCCAGCCTAAATCTCCCCTGGTGGAGCTTGAGGCCATTCCCTCTCGTCCTGTCCCAGCACAAACCTACCAGCCTCCATGGATATTTCACTTTTCCTCAGGTGCTCACAAGGACGGTGAGTTTTGCAGGCTTTGTTTCACATGACTTCACAAAGGCAACATAAATCTGTGGATTTTGACTTCTCTGTTCCGGATTAGAGCAGTCTTAAACCAGACATAAATACACAGGCTGGCTGTAATCGTTCTGGCCTGGTTAACGATGGCCCAGAACGAAATAAATTGGGTTCTGTTTGTTTAAACAGCGTTTCTGTGATTTGCATTTAGTACAGCATTAATATTTAAAATAATACTCGTGCTCTGTAGCCTGTTTTAAACTCAGCAACCAGCTCTGACCTGTGCCGAGTGCTCCAGCCCAGACTTCATCAAAGTGTTCAGGGTAATTATGAGGCCAGTTAGAGTCTGGGTGGAGAAAGGATTGAGAGCAGCCCTGAAGAGAAGGATGTGGGTGTGCTGGTGGATGAGGAGGGCACAGAGATGATCTGAAGGCTGGAGAACCTCCTATGCGAGGACAGACTGAGAGAGTTGGGGTTGTTCAGCCTGGAGAAGAGAAGATGAGACCTTAGAGCATCTTCTCATATGGAAAGATGCTCCAGGAACTCGTGACACAGTCCTCCAGTTCTCTTCCCCAACCTGTGCACAGTGATCACAGCAGCAGTAAGGCGTATATCTAGGATACGCTACCAAAACCTAAGATTTTCTTTTCCTTCCATCCCAGTCTTGGGTTATTTATGCGAGTTAATTGATTATTTTGTAGTTGTTGCTTCTCTGCAGCAGGGAGGGAAGCTGAGCTGGCACGGGAGCAGCTCGCGTTGAAATGCAGCAATCTGCAGTCAGCAAAACTGAGGCAGAAAATGGCTGTTCAATTAAATCAGGGATTGGGGTAAACGGTCCCTGCTGAAAAAGTTGGTCTCCGCTTTAAAACCGGGTGGCACGATGAGTTGCTATGAAATCATCCCAGGCATCAGACAGAAAAGAGCATTTCTTGTTTAAATGTTGGCTAACAATATGTTGCCGAAAAGCTTCGCACCAACTGGGTGTCTCTTGTTCCTGTTGCTCGGTAACTCGCAGGGATTATCGCTGCACACCTGGTGGGTTCTCAGAGCAGTCTCCTCACGGAGCTTTTTGCCAGCCCTTGGGTCTCTTGGTGGGATATTTGCTGCGTTCCTGCGAGGCTGTTTAGGGATGAAATGAATTCAGTTTAGCAGCCAACAGGCTCCAAATCGATTCATTCTGCGGTCGGGATGCTTTATGGCCGGGAGGGATGGTTTGCAGCACACGGGGCTGCGCTGACACATCTGCAGCCACTGAAATTAAAAGGTATCCACAAAGCCATCTCTTTTATGTCCGGGAAATAATAGTTATTTTGCTGTTTACAGGGCTGCCAAAGCCTCGCAGGGAAGCTCTGATCACGGTTGTGCTGAGACAGAGCCCGTGCTCAGTGCTGCAGCTCTCTGCTGTCCTGGACGGTGCAGGAGACACATCTGCAAGCTCGCTCCCTACCTGTCATCCCAGCTCAGCCGCGCTGCTTCCCTGGTTGTCTTTTTCATGATAGCAACTGCAATTAATGGGCAATCACAGGGAAAGGGGGAAAAGCAGCGAAGGGAAAAGGCACAGGCAGGGGATTGTAGGTGAGTGAGTAGCATGTGCCATGTAGCAGAGCAGCAACCTCGCTGCGATTGATTGAGAATCAGCCCTTGGACAGGACAAGAGGGAATGGCCTCAAGCTCCACCAGGAGAGGTTCAGGTTTGACATAAGGAAACAATTCTTCACAGAAAGCGTCACTAGGCACTGGAATGGGCTACACAGGGAGGGGGTTGACTCGCCTTCCCTGGAGGTGTTTAAGGTGCAGGTGGATGAGGTGCTGAGGGACATGGTTTAGTGTTTGATAAGAATGGTTGGACTCGATGATCCAGTGGGTCTCTTCCAACCTGGTGATTCTATGATTCTATGGTTTATCTGCAGAAGTTGTAGCCGAGGCAGAGGCACTCACTGGCCTTCCCCTTCACCTTGCTCAGAGCAAATGCTGCTGTCCCTCCCCAGCTGGCCAGTGGCTCGGTTGCTGTCACTACTCAGAGAAGCGGGAGAGCTGTGGCACTTTTCCCCTGGGAATGGAGAGCCCAGAGAGCCTCATGCTGGAAGCAGAGCCTGCTGTACCTGCTCTCCCAGCAGCCAGGGTTGGAGGGAGCCGTGCACCGTGGCCGGGCTCAGGAGGGTCTCTGTGAGCAATGGAGAGCATCACCCACCTCCAGCTGCCTCTGAGGGGCTGCACAGGCTCTGTGTCTCTGCACGCTGCCCTGCCTGCTGCAAACAGATATTCTGACCCCCTGCAAGTCACCTGTGCTTGCAAACGGGGTTCGGTTACAGCTCTTGTCTCTCTCCCCTGCTTCCCAAATGCTAATGTGGCTTTTGATGTACACGTCTTCATCCTTCAGAAAAGCCGGAATCTGGCGCTGGGCAAGCGCAGCCCACGCCGACTACAGTTCTGCACCAGGAGCTGCCGTCCTGTTCCTTGACTTGATACCAGCGTTTTGTCATTTTTTGAGGAAATAACAAACTTGAAAGTATTCGGCTTTGGTGCAGCAATTGCAGCTTAATTGCACGTCTCCTTCTGCCCACACAAATGCTGAAAAGTGACTTGGCAAACTTTAAAGGCAATCCAGGGACTGAAATGGGAAGACTTGACAAGCCAGCATTCATCAGCTCTGACTAACGCGTCTGTAGTCTCAAACCTGCTGCTGTTCCCGCTTTGGCCTGACATCTTGCTGCCCTCCAAGAATTTCTTTTGAGTCTCAATCAGTGGCTGCCAGGTGGTTGTGTCTGAAAGGTCCCCCCAGCATTCGGGCTGCCAGGCTGCCCACAAACCAGTACAAACCCATACCTGGGGCAAGGGCCACGTTGGCACTAGCCCTGCCATTCAAATGCTTTGCTGCATTGTAGAAGAGGGAGAGTGCAGATGTGCTTGGAGCATCACTGGGTTTACGCTGGTGCCATTCCAGGGGGCTTGAGGAGTCCTCAGTGTCCTTGTCTGATGGACAATTGAGCTGCAGTGGGTCCACAGCTCCCTGGGGGGCTGCTGGGCAGGGCAAAGGGGAAGAAGGGATGGAGGCAGCAGTCAGTGTGCTGCAGGAATCTCAGTGTCACAGACCTTGGGAGAGATGCTCTGGTGGTGCTGCTGTGCTGGGAGGCAGGGTGTACCCTGGGCGGGGCATGGTGGGGGGAGCTCCTGCACTCTCTGTTGCTGCTCTGGGTGCATGAGACCTGGCCCCAAACAGCCTTGTGCTGCTCCAGAATCTCATGATCCTCACGGCCCCTTCATTCCCACACCTACCCAGGGCATTCTGGATCAAACCCAACAGCTGACACATCCCCCATGTTATTCTCCATCATAACCACAAGCACGCTTGCTTTTACTATCATCCACTCTTCAGGCTTTTCACGCCACGGGAGATCTGAACAGGCTGCAATAAGTTAAAGGGGTTTTCATCTCGCAGTTCTCGCAGGCAGGTTCTGAATGCTTGAACTCTGGGAGCCTATAGCTCAGGGAGCCAAACTGAACTCACCCTCTGCCCCATCTGGAGATGTGTTTGCCCTGTGCAGGCACCCTTGCTTGTGTTTCCCAAGTAAAAAAGATGCTGGAGAGGCCTCAGGTTGTGCTGCAGGGATGGTAACATGGAAGGAATCGCTTGCTTGCTTTGGTTCTCCCACAGACTGGCTGCCCTGAGATGCTGGAAGGGTCCCTGCTGCCTTGGAACACCCCCAGCTCACGAGAAAAAACACTTTCATGACCTCTCAAAACATTCATACCCCCAAAATGTAACTCAGAGCTGTGGGAAG
Organism: Piaya cayana; assembly: GCA_013389865.1. NCBI lineage: Eukaryota > Metazoa > Chordata > Aves > Cuculiformes > Coccyzidae > Piaya > Piaya cayana. The sequence continues at coordinate 87,421 of WAAB01006787.1, forward strand.
ATTCCTCAGCGATGGCCACTGCAGCCCTCAGCAGGTTCTTTGTGAAGACCAATCCAATGTGTGTGGAGATTTTACTTCCAGATTGCAGGATGCAATATTCACAGTAATTAGAATTCTTTCGTTTGGATTCGTATCAAAAAGAAGCAGCTCACAGCCAAGAGCAAAGAAATTTGCTGGAACAGGCTGTCAGAGCGGTGGTAGGTGCCCCATCCCTGGAAATATTTAAGGTCAGGTTGGACAGGGTTCTGAGCAATGTGGTGTGGTTGAAAATGGCCCTGCCCATGGCTGGGGCTTCGGAGCTGGATGGGCTTTAAAAGTCTATTCCAACACAAACCATTCTATGATTCTCTGATTGACTCTTCCTGCTCCATTTGAAGGCAAAGGAGAATTGTGGCTAGGGAGACTCTTCTGTCCCTGGGACACCAGGGCCGCCTGGTTTAGGTCAGGTGCTGTTGGGAAGGGCACGATGGAGACTCTGGGAAGAGAGATGGGGAGGGCTGTGGGGCTGTGGAAGATGTGATGCTCTGTTTGTTGTGTCCCCACAACTGCCCAGGCCTAAGAAATGTTCTGGGTGCTGCTAGCAGCTCTCCCAGCTCAGCTGCATGTGCTGAGAGGTCCCCTTCGAGGAGACACGGAGAGGAGCGAGCTGAGATTAGTGGTTAGCCTGGAAAGCAAGCAAATGAGGTCATGAACCCCCAGAGGAAGAGCAGAGAAGGAGTCAGACAACCACAAAAGATCTTGTGGTTATTTGCTCAGGTTCAGATGCATCTCACAGGGACTGCGGCTCTATCCATCCCTCCTTCCTCAGGGGTGTCTGGACAAGCAGGCTTTTCAGAAGCTGGTAAGCTGGAGGCCTGAGGCGAGGGAGGAGGTGAGACGGAGCAGAGCTGGGAGGGCTGGCTCAAAGCGAGGGAGGCATCAAGTTGTGAGCCTCCAGCGGATGCAGAACTGAGTTAATTGCAGACCTCAGCTCACCTTCCTCAGAGATTTGTGATCAGCATAAAGTTTGGGTGCCCTTTAAATTCATTATTTTGCTTGATCTTCTCCGCACGGCTGAGCAGGGGGTGAGTGTACACAGCGTACTGCTTACACTTGGCGCGGAAAACACTGAGTCTACAGGCTTTTGCAAGTAAAATATTTAAGATTTCTCGGCAAATGGTGCATGCAGTTTTTCGGGAAGATGTTTTGCTGTTTCCTCCGTGATCAGACTCATCCAGCATGTTTGAGCGACGGCCTCATTTATAAACAGCATGGGAGAAGTGAGGGGAGTGGATGTTCTCGGCTTTCAGAAAAGGCACGGTTTACCCAAGAACAGGAATTATGTAAAGCAACGCGATTTCCTCACGTCCCGAAGTCTGTAAACAGTGTGAGTTATGCTGCACGGCGCTTTTGAAAAGATAACTGGGAAAGGAGGCCCCTTGCTTCATTTTGTGAATGAGTGACTCTATTGTATAATGTTGGGGTTTATTCCATTTCATACTGTGTACACAGTACTTACTGTGCGCTTGTAAATGAGCAACCGAGGAAATAGATCTTTGCTGGAGGCAATTGCTTTCCCAATAGTGATAGAAAACATCATGCGTGGCAGACTTGGAGGTTATTATTTTAATACCTTCTCGCCGTGGAGCAACGTGCCGGTGTCGCCCCTCCCTCCCCACTATGCCAGTTGCCATCAGGCTGGGCTGTTGCGTGGGTGCAGGATCTCCCCGTCAATCCCGATGTTGTGGTTCTGCCAGAGAGCCAAGCTCATGGCTTGTACCAACTACAGCAATGGAGCCATCTGAGATCATAGAATCATGGGATGGTTTGGGTTGGAAGTGACCTCAAAGCCCAGCCAGTCCCACCCCTGCCATGGGCAGGGACACCTCCCACTGGATCAGGGTCTCCAAGCCCCATCCAACTCGGCCTTGAACCCCTCCAGGGATGGGGCAGTCACCACCGCTCTGGGCAACATGGGTCAGGGCCTCCTCACCCTCATTGTGAAGAATTTCTCCCTAATGTCTACTCTAACTTTTCCCTCTTCCAGTTTAAAGCCAAGCTCCTTGCTACCTCCTACCATGGCCCTGACAGTTGTGTCCTCAGCTTCTGCTCCATGGTCCTCAGCTCCAGGGAAGTTTTAGATAGAATATTGGGAAAACTGACTTTATGAAGAGTGATGAAGCCCCGGCAGAGGCTGCTCAGGGCAGCAGTGGAGTCTTCATCCCTGGAGGTGTTCAAAAACCATGTAGATGTGGCACTTCGGGACACGCTTTAGCAGGCATAGTGGTGTTGGTCTGATGGTTGGACTGGATGATCTTGAGGTCTTTACTGATTTGATGGAAAAGGCTGGTTGCAGGCCTATAGCTGTGCTTAGGGGACCATGTGCTTGCTCCAGGAGCAGGAGAGGATGTGCTTGGGTCCCCCTGCCCTGCCTGGCTGCACGCACAGCACTCTCATGCTTGCATGAGCACTGCAAGGCTGCCTGCATGGTGGGAACCACACATGAAGGCGAGAACACTGCAACCCTCACCAAAAAAGCCGTGGCTGTAATCCCAGGGCTGCCGTTGGCCTCCTTCCCGGGCGCGAGGCTCTTGGCAGGACCCATGGCTGGGGCAGACGGAGGGCTGGCAGCTGGCTCGTGCCCGGAGAGATGCTGCCTCGGTTTTCCAAGCCTCCCTGTTTATTTGTTCTGCAACAGCTTGAAACCAAATAGGGTTAATAGCCCTCCCTGTGTCCTAGTGAGATGAAACTACCATTGGGAGACCCAGGACAATTTTTATATAGGATTAGAAAACAAAAATCAATATTTAATTATCTGTAAGCTTTTTGTGTCACTGCATCCTTAGCTTGCTAACTGTGAGTGCCGGCTGCCATGGAGAAAGTAAGTCATTAAAGGTGCAGTATCTTTTACTGGCCTTTTATGGATCTGCAGTAAATAGAGTGCATTATCACTTCTCACACACCCGTTTGTTATTTATCTTTACAATCTCTATTTACCTATATTTATGGTGGATTTCTCCTATATGTTATATGGCCAGGTTAACTTTAATGGGGTTCATTAAAACAGGCGCTTAACAAAACTCTGCAACATCCTCATTGAGAGAGACAGCAAGAAAACAGGGAAAGGAAGAAGAGAGGAACTTTGTGTCAACAGGTCCTCAGCGTTTGGGAGTTGAAAGTGGTTGATGGCGATGACGGTGGTTTCAGGGCTGGTGTCCCCAACCCGGGGCTTTCTGGGAGCTGCAGTTGGTGTGGGAAGAGCTGTTGGATCTGCCAGGGCAGAATCAGGGAATGGTTTGGGTTGGAAGGATGGGAGGTGGAAGAGGAGAGACACTTCGTTGAGCTCTGTGTGCTCAGTCTCGGGCTGGTCCAGGTGCCTGGGGCACTGTGAGCATGTGGCTCTGCAGGGATGCTCTCCCCCTTGACTCTGTTATGCATCCCAGCTTGTCCCCAACACCCCAGCATGGCCCCCATGGGGCAGCCTCCCACGCTGACTCAAAACCATGGGACAGACAGACAGACAAATCACCCATCACTGCTGACGGCGAGTCCAGCTCCGAGGGCTCCATCACAGCCCATCCACGTGTCCACACAGCTCCATGAAGTGCTCATAGTGATCATAGAACCACCAGGTTGGAAGAGACCCACCGGATCATCGAGTCCAACCATTCCTATCAAACACTAAGCCATGCTCAAAGGATGATAAATAAATGCTCTGGAAAGTGAAACCTTCCCTGGTGGGGAGGGGAACGGGCAATTAGCGGATCTTTTTTTTGCTGCAGTAGTTAATTTTTTACAAGCCTCCCTTATTTTCTCGGTTTCCCCTGGTTAATAATGAGGAGCAGCCGCTCGCACCATAAATAAGTTCCACAAATTTCGCAGATGCACCGGGCTGTTTAAGCAGGGAAATTGAGCAGCATATGTCTGAATGGTTAATTGACTTAATTGCTGTTAGTTGGGCTATTAGCACACTTGATCCACCCCAATGACCGCAATACTTTCTTAATGGTGTTCATTTTATTTGGATGCCAAGCTCCAGTTACCATTACAGGGAAATTTCCAATTGCTGATTACCTCATAAATATATAATTGTAGTCATAGGCTAAATAAAGCCAACAGGCATTAATAATGAACAGCGTTTGACTAAGAGCCTTTAAAGGATGATGGAAGTTTCTTTAAAGACCTTAGCGATTCTTGAAATGTAAATAATCTTTCATGCTTCTATTTTTAATGACGCTGCATCCTTTTTTTTCCAGTCGCCATCGAGCACCAGTAGAGGGAAAGCTGCATCCCATGGCCAGATAATGTCCAGAGGTAATAATGGAGAAAGGACCCTCCCAGCCTCTCACTGTTTCACCCCAAGCATCAGCTCCCAAAAGACACTGTGATTATTTCTCTCGTGCAATTTTTTCCACTCTCTTTCTGCAAGGAAAGGAAAAAGCAAAGTTCCATCAGGCCTTCCACACGAGGCAAGCCCCAGGTTGCCACCTCGTAGCTGGGACCTGGCAAGGGTGGCCCCGAGAGCAGCACCCATGGCAGGGATGGGGGACTGGGACCCCCACTGGGTGACCAGCCTGGCTGCAGCCCTGGCTCCAGCCACCCCAAAACCACCATTTAGTCAACAAATAGATAACCAATTGCACCTACGAGTGCAGATCTGCCCCAGAGGGCAACTCTAAGGGCAAAGAGGATTGAAAAAGATGGGCAAAGGTGATGAAAATTCAAGGAAAAATGGCCTTTTCTCACTCTAGCATTGTTACTAGCTCTGGAGACAATTTAATTATCCTAGGCTGCTCTTAACTGACCTAGTAAAATGAACCTGCCTAGCTCTGCCCACAATAATTACCTACGATTTGCTAATTCATGTGGAGAAGAAATTACTCCTAGATAGTCTGTTAATCTTTGATTCCTAACCATGAGCTCATTTACTCTGGACTTGTTCCCTACTGGCACCAAACAGAGAGAATCGCATTAGTTATTTTCAGCTATTAGTGAACTAGTTATAATTAATGCTGTCTTTGACAATAGCCTGCTTCTACTCAGACGCCTTGGTGGTGCTGCCATGGGCAATGTGACCTGGCCACGCCACTGGCCAGGGCAGGGAGGGCTTTGGCCACTTGTTTTAGCTCAAGAGCCTTCTGCACTAATTGGGGTTTGGTTAGGATCTTGCTGTGTTCCTGTGGGATGCTGCCCACCCTGCTCTCCCTCTGCAAACCCACCACACACCAGCCTCCTGTGCCTTCAGGAAAGCCATCAGGGCCCCCCCTGCGTCCCCATCCCTCATCAGATGAGGATGCAGCTCCTCTCCATCCCACCCACTCCGCTCCTCCACAGCCCCAGCCGCTCGTCGCGGCCTCTGCCTTTTGCCCAGCCACTGATACGAACCGATTATTGATGTAAACTGGGAGGTCAAGAGGACTGCTCTCCAAACCTGGGGAAAAACGAGAAGCAGATGCTGGTTTCAACAGAGAAAAGGTCTTGGGATATGAAATAGTTTCACCTGGTGCCTTCATCTTCTGCAAAATCACATGTGCCAATTCCTTTTGAAAATGATCAAAGCCAGGCACCGTGTTTCCTCTCTCCCTGCCAATCTACTCCAGTCTGTTTTATCAGATGGAGTTTAAAGCCGTAGTATGTTTGATTTTAAAACAGGCTTAAAAAATATTCCGGCCTTTCAGCTTGACCATTCAAACCATCTGGTTTCAGACGTTTCAGATGTTATCCCAAAGAAGAGAAACAGTCTTCACAATAAGCAAAAGTAGCTAATAATGAGTTTAATACAATGCTGCGTGGTATTTATGAAGTTGGCATATCCAAAATTATTACCAGAAGCCCAATCTTAATCCTTTTTAAGTTGGGGGGGGGGGAAATGGATCAAAAATTGGAATGATATCAAGCATAAAATAATCTTCTGTCTGTGTTGCACTGATAAAAAAAAAATAGAATATTTAATTACCATGTAAAAACTGCTTATGTTTGTGATTATATGTTGCTGCCATCTCCAGGTCCTCACTGTAAATGACTTAATTGGGTTGTCCTGATGTATGGATGCAGGGAGCAGGAGTGAGTGCGGGATCTTGCGGGAGTGCTGATCCCCTCTGGAGCTGTGATGGGTGCTCATGGGGCTGGGTGCAGACCCCGTGACTGGGTACCCACAGGGGACTGGGGAGATCTGGGGCGCAGCTGAAGTTCTGGACCTCCTGGAGGTGCTTCTGCCCCTGCGAGGAGGTTCTCTGCACCCTCCTGGGGCTAGAGATGCCCCGACGGCTGGTCTTTGGTTTGATTTTTAGCTCCTTCATTGTAAGGGCCACATCTCACTATGGATTCTCCCCCCATCCCAACTATTTATAAGAGTAACGAGAAAGTCTAGCAGCACGATGCCACAGAGACCGGGTGGCCGTGGCGCGGGGCTGCCTGCAGCGCTGGCAATTTTTGAATTTAGAAAGTGCCTGGAGGGCTATTGGAATCAATAAGGGAACCAGGCTGGAGGGACAAAGGATCGCAATGCCCTGTCTAGACGCTAAGTGTACTTGAAAATCAAGTCATGGGATTATCTCCACAGAAGAGCAGACAGTGAGCGACCAGTATTCAGGACTGAAAGGAAATTGCAAAGGAAAAAAAAAAAGAATCCGACTCAAAAAGCTGGCCGAAGGAAAAGGATGTGCTTTTTTTTGTGGCTTTGAATAGCGCTCAGATAGAGAAGTCGCTGCCCATGAAAGAAAAATGAGAGACAAAATTTCAGGGTATTAGAGAAGCATCCTGCCATCAGCACGCAGCCGGTGGCAGCAGGGGAAGCCAGAACAGATCCTGCATCTCTGCTGTGTGGGTGCGGGTCAGCAGCACCTTCCCAGGGCTGTGAACCACCCCAGGCAGCTGGACCAGCTGGAGGAAAGAACATCTGAGCATGCGGTGGAAAAGGTTCTCTGGCACTGGCAGAGGCTGCCAGGGCGGTGGTGGAGTCCCCATCCCTGGAGGGGTTTAAGAGCCCAGCAGATGACATGCTCAGAGATCAGATTTAGTAGTGGAAGGTACGGTTGGACTCGATGATCTCAAAGATCTTTGCCAACCAAACCATTCTCTGATTTATGTCAGGGATAAACAACACCCGAATGCTCTCTGGGTCAAGGCGATACCCAAAGATTCTCTGTATAACGCTCCAATCTACGTCTCACAAAGCAGAGAACTGTGTGTAATAATAAATATCTGCCCATGAACAGACCATGAATAAGTACAACATGTATAAAGCACTAGGATTACGTGATTTTTTTAATGTATAAAAATGTCTTATTAGCTTTCTGGCTTTTCTCCCACATATCAAATAACAATACCCCACTTACAGCTGAAGTACGCTCCTTTTTACTACCTGCTGTATTTATTACAGCTGAGAAAATAGGGTTTTTTTTCCTTTTTCGTTTGGGTTTTCTTTTTTATTTGCTAAATTTAGCCATTTTTCTGGTGATGATGTTCAGCGGCACGGAAAGCAATGCTCTCAAATAAGTTCATCATTCTCAAAAGCCTTTGGTGTCATTTAGTGAGGAATTCTGGCTCTGAGAAACATTTGAATGCAAATTACGGCCATTACCGCAATTAAATATTTATTTCTGCCCCCAAATGTGAAGATAATTTCATAACTAACTCAGCAAGGTAGGCAGCAGGGGAGGGGAGTGTGACAGACGCTGTGTGCGTGGCACGTATCGAGCTGAACCATCGTGGGTGCCATGCGTGGCACCAGGGTGGCTCCTCGGAGCTGCTGGGTGGAAACCAGGATGGTGGATAAAGCTGTTGGAGTATCTTCTAGGCCTGTGGAGCCTCTCCTTAGGCTGGACATTAGGAAAAAGATTTTCCCAGAAAGGGTCATTGGGCACTGGCAGAGGCTGCCCAGAGAGGGGGTTGAGTCCCCTTCCCTGGAGGGGTTTAAGGGACGGGTGGACGAGGTGCTGAGGGACATGGGTTAGTGACTGATGGGAATGGTTGGACTCGATGATCCATTGAGTTTCTTCCATCCTGTTTATTCTATGATTCCTTGCTGGCATCTCTCCTACTCCAGCTCCCGGAGAAGCAGGGAGGTGGATGGTGGTGGTTCAGGGTCCTTGTGTGTTTTGGTGATCACCGTTACTCACCAGGTCCCGTTGGAAAGGGTGTCTTTGCTTTCCTTCTTCCCAATGAACATTTTTGAGCTAAGGAAAACTACGACTGAAAGTCCAGAAAACAAAAGTTTTGTGTTTGCACAAACCTTGCACTCCTGAGTTCCAGACCTGAATCTTTTATCTGAAAAACAGAGAACAAACAGACACAAATGAAAAGTTCTCATTTCCAACAACCCCAAGCTATGATTCCCATCAAAAAAAAGTGACATCATCGTCTTGAAAGAGCTTTGCTCACCCTACATCATGTGAGGTGACACAGGTCACGCTGAGGAGAGTGATGAGTCTGCTCCTGTCGTGTTTTTCTAGAGGCTCTTCCTGATCCTCGGTTCTCGGGCAGAGAATTCTTCATAACAGCTTCTAAACCTGCAAATCAATAGATGGTGTTTGCTAAACAATGCAGTCAAATCACAGTTATATTCTGAACCTGAAAAAAGTCCCCTCTGTGCATTTTACCATTTACCCAGTGCTAATATTTACCTGGAATTAATTCTGTTCACTTCCCAACTGAAAGCTCTGCCTTTTGGGGAGGTCGCGGGTTAGCAGGAGTTTTCATTGCTCCTCTGGGGTCAAAATGTTTTGGATGAACATAATTTGTTCTCTGATTTCCCAGGATCCAAAATCTATTTGATAGTAAAGGTCGGGAGAGTTTCCAGTCATGCAGTCAAGCTGCCAAATATAGATGGCCAGAACACAGAAATATGCAAATTCATTGACTCGGACAATTAGCATTTAAGCTAAATTAAAACCAGAAGCGGTGAAGATACAAGAGCAAGGGCTGTGCCCACGGTGCCTCTTCAGGCTGGCAGAGCACAGCTGATCCTGACCCTTTGGTCCCATCATTGTTTATCACCAATAAATCAATATTTTGGGTGACACCGCTCCAGGTTTAGCTGCTGCGTTGTCTAAAATTCAGAAGCAATCTGTTTGCTGCATGATTCGCTGTGTAATTCGTTCGGATGCTTGAGGCTGTGGGTTCAGCTGGCAGATCAGCCAGCACAGGGGCTTCACCACCCCTTCCTCCACGCCTGCTGCTCTGAAATGATTCCTGGGGCTTTTCAGGCTGAGAGGGAAATGGAGCAAGGAGCTGGTGGGGTTCTGGGTCATCCCTACTCCATACAGATCAGTTGTGCCTCTTGGCAAGACCTCATCTCCACCCAAACCCCTCTTCTCTTACAGCAGCGATGGTGAAATCCCATCTGTTGTGCCTCTGTTTGGCTTGTTGTTTATTATACTTCTTAAACTACAGATTCCTGCTGCAGGTCAATGCTTTTCATAGAATCATAGAATCATAGAATCACCAGGCTGGAAGAGACCCACTGGCTCATCGAGTCCAGCCATTCCTATCAAATGAATAGGAATTCCCTACTGTGACTGGAAATTTCCTATCTGGAAATCTCTCATTTCCTCCCATTTCTTTACCCAGGAGGCTTGAACGGGCATCACTTTTCACAGCTTTTCCTTCCAGAGCTCTGGGGGCTCAGCACATGAGCCTTGCAGCTGGCTCTCCAACACTACCTGGTCTCTGGCTGCTGCATAGGAGAAATTCCATACGGTGGAAGACTTTCTTCTATAGTGCTTGGCAAAGGTGGGGGCTGAAGAAGACAGGAGCACCTCTTTCATGAGGGGGGGATGCCTGAAGAAGTTTGTGAATGGACTGCGAAAGCCACAGGCTTAAGGATCGAATTGCATCTGCTGAAAGAGCTGTGTAAATGGAGTCATTATTGGTGGCAGTAACCGATCCGCCTCCTGGCTGAGAGTCGTGGAGATTAGACATTAATTGAACACGGTCTCGGAGAGGGGAGGGTTTCAGGGTTGAAATGGGGAGGCAGGAGAAACATTAGAATTGGAGAAAAGAGAGGGGCTGTTAGTAGAGACACGAGGGCAGCTGGGCACCGAATGTGGGCACTGATATAGGATTTCAAGAGCCCGGGTCCTTTTTCCACTGAAAACTACCTTACATGGGGATGTAACCCTAGGAATGGAGCCCTGGAGCCTCTGCTGCTCCGTCCTGTGCTGCCCAGGGGAAGGTGATGCAGGGCAGCAGCAGCTCCTGGCCCGCACGGGGGTTTCCAGGCAGGGCTGCCATGGAATCTGCTTTGAATGGGAGATGCTGTGTGGGTTCCCACCATAAATCATAGTCTAGTTTGGCTGTTGTACTGGGAAAATCACAGAATGTGTTGGAAGGACCTCAAAGCCCATCCAGTCCCACCCCTGCCATGGGCAGGGACACCTCCCACTGGATCAGGGGCTCCAAGTCCCCATCCAACCTGGCCTTGAACCCCTCCAGGGATGGGGGTTCACTGGGATGTTTGCCCCAGGATGACTGTGGCTGAATTTAATATCAAAGTCATGACAACAATGAGTTTTCATCATCTCAGCTTTTCAGTTCATTACTCTCCCTCTTTCTTTTCTGCAAATAAGCAAATGCACTTAACAGGTTGCTGCAGGTCACCTGCACTAACTGTCCTGTGTGTGCACTCTTACCCCAGGGTAATTGCAAAGTGCTGTAACCTATTCAAAATGCCAAGAAAGTGATTTAAACATAAATTTACATTTGCTGCAAACTAAGAGCATGTACACAGACAGTTCCTACAGCTCAGCTAATGCAATTTGATTGGAATCCTCAGCCTGAGTTATGTTTATCTGCACAGCAACTTTCATTGCAACTTGGAAATTGTCCTGTTCTGGTCTGAGAAAGAACATTTTTTTTCCACCTTGAAATTCAGAATCTTTCAGAAAACTGCAAGTGGAATTCCCACTCGGGGCCAACCTGTGCTCCTGCGCTGGAGTCTGCGTGCAGAGGGGAGCCAAGGCTGTTTGGACAACCCTCGTATTGACGTATCCAAACTTTAGAGACATCGATTTTGCTTCTTTTGTGTCTGACAGGGTTTTATTAACAGCTTTGATGTAACTCTGATACAGAGGATAATCTGCCTTTTCCCAGCTGAGCGTGTGTTTCCTGAGGCATGCAGATAGCTGGCACCTTTCCCCTTCCTCCTCTCCCACCGGTTCCACTCCAGTGGTCCCAGCAACACGCACAAACCCATTTAGCAAATGGATTTTTTTTTTCCCCGTGAAGCGTTCAAAAATAGTCGCCCTTTATTATTAAAAACGGCGACTGGTGTATCATGACTCAACAGTCTGAGGGCAAACCCGCACACTCGATATCAATACTTCACATAAGCAGCTGGAGCAATCAATAGTTCAAGTATATTTCTGTATTTCGTACGTATTCAATCGACGAACTCATGCTTTTTCATCAATGTATTAACTGATAACAAAGCTCTGTTTACTATACAAAGCTCTGTTTACTATACAAAATATTAGACACTGTATAACAAATAATTGAGCGTTATTAGTATGTGCAAGTATCGAGCTACAAAGAAGCAGCGGGAGGGAACCGTATAATATGCTCCTGGTTAAGCCCACCTTGCGTGATTAAAGGGAAAACAAAATGCCATAGATAACAGATTAGGAACATCTTGTGCTAATACAGATCTGAAGTCATCAAAGCAGGAAAGATTAAAATGAGCCGGTTCCTGATTTCGTGTTGTTGCGGTGTTTGAAACGCCTGCTCTGCAGCGAGATGCTCCCCGGGGGTTTCAGTCACGGCGGTGGCCACAGAGCATGGGTTGGGTCTGCAGAACTTGTCCTTTCAAGGGCTGGGATCAAGGTGAAGGCACCTTGGGGATGAGAAGCTCTTCAGAAGTGGTTCTGCGGGGCCACTGGTGACCATAGAGAAGTAAAGAATGGCTCAGGGGACAATCAGCTGAAGAACATCTGAGGTCCAAGCCAGAGTTGTATTTGTGCTACAATTTTTGAAGAGGTGGCATAGACCTCAGTGTCTGTGACAGGGGCATGGCCGTCCTTCCTCTTGTCCCATTTTCACTGGCAAAAGGCATAAGGTTTTTGGGGTAGAAATCTTTAGAGGAGGTGCCTGGGCCATGCAATGAAGCCCCAGTCCCACCAAGGATGGTCTGGAGCCTCCTGTGAGCCCCAGTTCTGTAAAACGAAGGAGTGTGAGTGCCAAGTGTCAACCCCGAGCAGAGGCAGGATGCCAGGAAAACCTCAGCAGTGCACAGACACACAGCTGAGAGCCACGAGCAGCCTCTGAGCCTCACATGGACAACAACAAAAACATGCTCAGGGTAAAGAACAGCTCTGAGTGCAGCCAAAGGGGCTTCAACATCTTGCAAGGAGGACGGAGTCTTGCAGCAGGAGAGAGCAGTGGGATTCAGACACATTTTATCTGAGGCAACCATTGGCTTTGCTAGTATTTTATCCTCTAGCTGAGGAAGCCTAAACTGGATAATAGGAGCTTCAACCAGATGCTGGTGGAGCACTGGAACAGCTCTCCAGGGGAGCAGTCATGATGCCAAGCCTGATGATATTCCAGAGGCATTTGGCCAACGCCCTCAGCCACGCAGTGCGGGTGTTGGATTGTCCCGTGCAGGGACAGGAACTGGATTCAATGATCCTTGTGGGTCCCTTCCAACTCAGGACATTACATGATGCTATAATTCTATGACCTGTCTGGTTCCAGGGGAAAAGAAAACTAGGAGGAGGTAGATCTGGGGCTTTCAGAGAACACTGAGCCGGGAAATCTGTGACTCAGTGTTGAACAACTGTTGAACGGTTTCCAGCCCTGCCCTCCCAGAAAGCACCAGGCCTGCAGACAGATGCGGTGTCTTCTCGCTCTCACAGGGTAACCCCTTTAAATACACCGTGATGCTTAACAGCCAGGGAACATCCTGTTACAATTTACAGGGTATTAATGAGCACTCCCGTGCATATGGGAACAAATGGTAGCACTCTGCGTTGATACCAAGGTCATTAATGCACACTCTAGCAGAGGAAATAATTAGGGTGAATTACAGCTATAAGGCTGTATTGGCTGAGGGGTTTGTGTGTGTGTGTGTGTAATTCTGGGATCATTCTCTGAGCTCACCTATCACTACCTGGGTTGGAGGGCAGTGGTGATTCCCTTGCGGAGAGGTGAGCCAGCCAGCACCAGCCACGCTGCTGCTGCACTGCAGCTGGATAATTAGCAGCTGAGGTGGCCTCTGTCCTTAAGAGAAAGCAGTCGACGGCTTGGAGTCAAATGTGAAAGAACAGTTTATTTGATGTCACTTTTAATTAAGCTCAATAGCCAAGCCTCTATTAAGCATGAGGGATGTGTCCTATGAACGCAACGCGTTACTTTTAGTTATATTTTATTTTTATCATTGGTATTATTTATTAGCCTGGAGACCCAGTAGCCCATCGATTTGTTTCCGAGTAGCCCAAATGAGGCTGAGGAGTCATAGATCATCTTCGACTGAGGCTGACACTGGCATTTTCTCTCCTAAACCATTTATTACGAGCGTGCAGGCGCTGGAGAAGCTTTGGTTTGAGAAGTCTTTGCAATTGAAGCGGGTGACGATGGAAGCCCTGGCTCTGCTGGGCGAGGAGGCTGTGTGGGAGATGCAGGTTGGCTGGTGCCGCATCCCCTGGGATGCTGGTGGCACTGAGCTCCTCAGGGTGGCCTGAGCAGGACCCAGAGCTGCCCAGGGAGATCAGAACCAGACGGGTTGGGGGTCACTGCCCAGCTAAGTCACATCCCTGGCAAAGACTTTACTTGTGTGGAGTAACTCAGAGAAAAACAAAGAGCTCTTTTATTACTGGACTAAGAATCACACCGTGTGCGAAGTAGCCAGCTCGATGTAGGTGAACAACCCCTCATACTTTCACTTGGTGGTGGTCCTGGTGCAGCGGGGCAGGGAGCTGGTCTGCGCTCACAGTGAAAACAGAACCTGTGTGAAAGAGGGGGCTGCGCTTCCCTGCAGCTCTGCAAATATTAATAACGCACGATCCCTTTATGAAAGCAACCTGAGGAAGTGAAAGCATGAAAAGGAGGATGCAAAGACAGCTGAATGCCATTTGACGTGCAGTAGATATGGGGTAAAAGAGTGAGGAAGACTTGTGGGTTTAACCAAGCCGACCCCATTCACACCCACCAGCACGCTGTGTTTGTATTTACTCTGGGAACTGGAGAGCCTTGAAGCAAGGCTTGGTCTGGTTGCCATTAACGCATTGCAAGAGGCTTAATGTCATTATTTGATAGGAATGGTTGGACTCGATGATCTGATGGGTCTCTTCCAACCTGGTGATTCTATGATTCTATTGTATGATTCTATTCTATGATTATCCTTTTTCTTAAAAGCACAGAACACTGGGCAGCACTTGCCGCCTGGTCCCCCCTCAGCCTGTGCTGAGCTCTGATTCACCAGCTCCCCCAGTCCCCAGATCAGTGGGATCCCCCGGGATGACCTGGGCTCTCGCACCCCAGCCAAGCCCTGGAGGCAGCGCGGGGGCCGTGCACCATGTATAACATGATAACCAGCCAAGGAATCTGTGTCCAGCTACGTGTTTACAACCCTTTGCTCTGGTGCTTTATGAGGGAGAACGTCTGTGTCTTTGTCACTGCTGATTGCCCTCCACTTGCTCTTGCGTTGGATGGTTTCAGACAGGCAGCCTTCACCTGAGGACATGTCAGACCGTTGCTGGTGCCTTGTCCGAGGGGGAAAACATTCTTTATCTCCTTCATTAGCTTGTGCTTTATGATGCAGTAATATTCGCTGCTGCTGGATCTACACCCCCTTGCTTCGTGTAAGATACGTATTTTATGCCTGTTTCAGTGATCGTGAAAATATTCCGTGTGTTGAACCAACTATCTCAAGCGCTATGCAAATGCAGGAGGAATATCTGTGATATTTCCCAAGTGAAAAAAAAAGGGCTTCGTTTCCAGAGATGTGGATTTTTGTGGCAAACGAGAAGGAGAGCTCAGGAGAAGCCTCACCTTTGCAAGGAGCCGTGGCTCCAGTGGAGCGAGGCGGTGACAGCAGAGGGTGACCCGTGTGCTCCGAGCATCCCGGTGGGTGTCAACCTGGCAGGAAGACACTGGACGTCCGTGGTTGACCTCGGGCAGCTGAACCACCAAGCTGAAACAGATCTGAATTACCACTTATCACACTAAAAGCAGCTGTTTGGCATGGCTAACAGCCCGCCGAGGCGCTGGTGATAGAGGCAAGGGCTCATTAGCAGCTTTCTGCCCTGGGTGAGGACTTGCCCACAGCCTCCTGCCAGCACAACGGGGGCTCTGGGGGTGGGGGTGAGCCCTCCCAGGTCTGGAAAGAGCCTAGGGCTGGGCTGGGAAGCTTGAAGAACTGAGAGCCAGTAGCCCTGGGGCAGGTAGGGTGGTTGGAGCAGGATGTCCAGCTGGGGATGGAGATGGGATGTGCTCCCATAAAGCCAGTTTGGATCACAGGGGTCATCACAGCCCTCCCACCCCTGCTTCTGGCGCAGCCCTCGACACCCCAGGCACCCCCCGCGCGTGCAGATAGATGGGGAGTGAGCGCGTTTAATAAAATACAAACTTACATTTCCCTTTTCAAATGAAATTAACATACTTTATTGCCAGCTATAAGAAATATTCCTTAAGGGTAAGAAGTTTATAAAAAATTTAAAGTAACAAAGGCAAACTTATAAAAAATTCATCTTTTAGTAGTGATTGCTCTATAAAAAAAAAAGAGTGAGTTTAAGTGAGAATACAAAATTCACAGAATTAATTATGTAAACAGAAAAAAAAAAAGCACAACAGCGTAGAACTAACATAATTAGCAGCAAAGTCGA
>WAAB01006790.1:0-11183 GCA_013389865.1 Piaya cayana
GTCATTCTATGATTCTATATTAAACCCAAAGAAAAACAAACAAGGCTCACTCAAAGACATCGACGCCTAATTCCTGGAGAGAGGCAAGGGGAGATGCACTCGTGCATGGCCGCCACCAACCTGTTTTTGAAATTCCAGTTTCAGGGCAATGAATAAATCATACATCAGGGAGACATCTCGACAAAGAAAAGCACCTTCAAACGTCAGCAAGTACATGCAGGTACATAGTTTCAGACAATTTAATCCTGGTAGAGACAGAGCTCAGCCACAGAGTTGGCAGGTCCAGGGTGGGAGATCAGGTGCTGAAGACACACCTTGGTAAAAGGTGTTGGGAGTTCTAGATGATCTTTAAAGGTCCTTTACAGCCCAAATCATTCTATGATTCTATGAAAAGCCCAAGAGGGGTGGGGAAACCATCCTCTGAACCCCCATCCCATAATGGCACCTGGAGGCTAAAGCAGATGGCAAATGAGAAAATGAGGGAAATCACAGAATATATCAAATTGGAAAGGACCCATAAGGATCATTGAGTCCAACTTGCTCTTGCAATGTCTTCTGCAAAAATCAGGGTCACCTTTCCTCCTAAAGCACCACGAGCCTTGTGCATAAGATATGGGAGCAAAGCCCTAGCATGGCTCTCATCCCAGAGAGAAGAGGTGCCACCACAACCAAGTCAAGGAGAGCTTGACATTAAATCCTTCTGCAAGGTATAATCACACCTGCTCCAATAATCCATGCATCTGAACGAAAGGGTGGCCAACATCACTTCCCCTTCCCCAACATGCCTCTTCCTTTCTCAGTTCAAAAATTAATGGAGCATACAGTTGAAATTCAAAAGAAACATGAGCTTTCAGGGATGGAGAACCTCACCTGGGATTTCAACACATCCGCTACATGAGAGGTATGCAGCTGCTACTGAAACAAAATCTAATTCCTCCTTCAAGCATGCCTTTCTCAACAACTCGCATCCCCAAAACTCCCAGCATCACTTAGTCATTC
This sequence comes from Piaya cayana, assembly GCA_013389865.1. Lineage (NCBI taxonomy): Eukaryota > Metazoa > Chordata > Aves > Cuculiformes > Coccyzidae > Piaya > Piaya cayana. The sequence goes on from WAAB01006790.1 coordinate 1,000, forward strand.
AGAAAGACCCTAGGTCAATGCAACCTGCAGCCAAAATCAACAACAAGAGATATCTTACCTGAAAGCCCCCCAGGGGCTAGATAATTAGTTCCCCCTGTTTCAGTGGAGGAAGGCACAGAGTCTGGACAACCTGCTGGAGCAGAGGAAAAGAAGAAAAAAAAAAATCAGTATATAGGCAGTTCTTTGCAGGCTTCCAGCATCACCACGAGCAGAACACACATTCCAAAGAGTTTAGCAGGAAGCAATTACTAATTGTCCACACAGAGACAGTAGTTCATCAAGAAGCATCCACCCTAACTCATCGTCTTAATCAAGGCTGCACACTGCACTTCATCACCAGCCAATGCTGATTATAGACCAAGAAAAATTACAAACTGACTGCCATGTCTCTGGCCAAGTCACTGAGCAATGAGGTCAAGGTGGTTGTTGTTCTGATGTAAGCAAGCTCCCAAAAATGCTTAAATTGTGGCTTTACACACACAATTTGGTCAACACCTGTAACTCACTGAAACAGGAACCAAAAGGGAAATTTCTCATTGCCACCCTTTTGTGGCAAACACTCTAGATTTGCACTCCCCTGCTCATTTTTTTTCACTGCCAACTGCTGGTGGATCTTACACCCTGCTGTCACCTCCTGTGACAGGTAGGCAACAGGATCTATTCTTCCGCCCATCACCACAGGGCAAGGGCAGGGTAAGACCAGCTGCCCTGTTAGAGGTTTCTCCTGATGCATGGAGGCATTCAAGCTCAAGGTTTGTACTTTTCCATCCCAAGCCTGTTCCTCCAGGTGACACCAACCAGAAACCAACACCGATCCCCTGGTCCTATAGGCAAACTCCAGCTTTTCGGTCACTACCATGGGGGAGACAAGCTCAAGAACACTCTATGTCTGAGAAGATCCACAAAGTTCACACAACCTTCTGGTCCTCAGCAGGCTGACAGGGACTTTGGGTTTCATCAAATTTGGGCTCATTTTGCTCATGGCTGTATCTCAAAGCAAAGGCCACCACTAGGAGAGCCGAGATAATTTTCTCCCTACTGATAAAGTATTTTTTCCAGATTTCATGTCTGAAATCCCAGTGAAGAAGAAATTCTTGTCTGCACAACATTATTTTATCAGAGTAAAGTAGAAGCCCTAACAGGAATATACAGTTTAACGGGATATACTTAATCAAGCCAAAAACAATAGAAGAGACAGGAAATGGACTTGTGAAATATTGTATATGATACACTCTCTAAATGCCTTGTTGTACTTTCTATGCTTTAAAGAACTATGCTTTTTCTTTTTATTAACCCTTTCTAGTCCAGACAGAAGATTCCCCCTGCCCTTGCCCTGAGATGGCTTCAACTGCTTGGGCTACAGATCCCTTCTGAATGCAGGCTGGACCACCTTGCCCCATGCTGGGCTCCATCAGCCCCTAGTTACAGCTCCCTGATGAGCCCCTGTGGGATAAAGGACATAATTTGCCATTTCCATGTTGTCTTACTCTAGGGATCATATGTGACCAGATCCTCTGTTAGCACACTGGATGGCAGGAGAGACTCTTATCCTGACTTAAAACACATAACCCTAGCAAAGGAGTGAGGCTGGTCTTACAGCAATGCTGCTCCAGTTTGACTGCAAATCCACTTGACATTTGGCATTTCTGCACTGAGGTTGAAAACAAGGACAAATTCAGAGCTTCCCTAAACACGTGCACCACTCCCTGATCTGCACTATCCATCAAATGAAAGCCCAAGTGTGCTTTCATGACTTCTTTACAACTGTCAACTCCCTTCCTGTGTCCCATCATCCAACAACCAGTTCCCTTCATCTATTAATTACCCTCTGAAGTCTCTTTAGAGGACACAGAGATGATGTGTCTTGACTCTAGACCAAGCGTGATAGTCAGGTGTGGGATAAGCCCGAATGTGGGACCCTCCTAGGCTCTCTGCCTTACACGTGGGTGGTTTCATCCTTGCACTCTTCCCATCACCCACAGATTTGCCAAGTGCTTTTGCTAGTAGGGGGTACTTGGGCTCATTTTATTTTCAGCACCAAGAGGTCATAGTATCAGAGATTTACACAACTTTACTGCATGTGAATCTCCTCCCAAAACTGCCTTCCTGAAATATAAAACCATCTCAGAGACATACAATTATTCCTGGTGGCCATCAGTGCAAGCTTACAAGGTGCTGAATAGTTCCTGGAAGCTGCCAAACCTCCAATTCCTCTGAAAGTCAATGCCACATTCTGCTCTGCAGCAACATTGGTGGGTTTCCTGCGCTCTCATACTCCAGTAATACCATGATCAGCCACCCAGGAGCATGATGGACACAGTTGCTTGCAGACCCTTGTACCACTTATTGATGGGTCAAAATATCTGCTTGAATTATTTGAGGGCACCACTATCCATCTCACTTCCAACACAGCCGCAAGTGGCAGATCCTGCAGGGATAGATATTAGGGATGCTGAGCGCCACATGCCTCCAGGATTGCAGAGTGAGCTTGGCCCTGTGCAAGCCACCTTCACCCATCCCTGCAACCATCCCACATAAGGAAGAGGGAAAGTCCTCTCCTTGATGAACAAGCAAGCCAGTCTGGACCTACAACCTTCCCTCAGGTAACCTGGCTGTCAAGGGCAGACCTTCACACTCTACAGCAAGGGCACAAATACCAGATCTATCCTATCAACACACAGCCTTATGTGTCATTTCACTGTCTGCAGTGGAACCTCCAGCTCCCTGTCCATCCCTGCTTTCCTCCAGCCAGCAACACAGTCTCAACTTCCATCACCTCCAAAAAAAAAAGTAATCCAGTAATCCCACCATAATGGTTTTACACTGAAAGAGGGTAGATTCCGACTAGACAGAAGGAAATAATTTTTTTTTCCAATGAGGGTGGTGAAACACTGGCACAGGTTTCCCAGAGAGGTGGAAGATGCCCCATCTCTGGGAACATTCAAGGTCAGGCTGGTCGGGTCTCTGAGCAACCTAATCAAGTTGAAGATGTCCCTGCTCATCTCAGGGGGGTTGGACTAGATGGCCTTTAAAGGTCCTTTCCAACCCAAACCATCCTATTATTTTATGATCATGTGAACTGGTGACTGCTGCCAGAGCCCACGTTGGTGCAGGTATTCCTGTCTGTCCATATAAAGCACTTACAAGACATAGCACTAACTACTTAAATATTTTTATTACCACTATCACGCTTGATGGAAAAGCAGAAGTTTCCTGCTGGATGCATGTTCCCAGCTCCATTAGGAGATGCAGTTTCCCAAGTCTAAATGGAGGGATTACTCCCACCCAAGTTCCCAGTGGAGAATATTGTTTATGTGCATCAGCCAGGTAAAAGGCTTCACACCTTCCCACCATCATCTACTGTCCCTCTCCCATTTAGACAGCCCATGGTGAGCAATCTTCAACATACAGCTGGGGAAACTGCCACAGGAGATGGCACAGATGCTGGGAGGTGAAACCCTCAGTCCCTCTAGAGGAAACACCAAGAAACCCTGAGCTTGCAAAACCCACCTGCAACAGACTTAGAGGTTTTGCTTGTGCCTGTTGCAGCCCCATTAGTCAGAGTTCAGCTGGCCAAATTTATTATTTTTTTCAAAAGGAGGACTTTTTGGTGAGTAACCCAATTGTTTCTGTGTTCCCGATGGGCAGTGTTAATCACTTCCTATTGGCCCATAGGAATAACTTTTCCTTTTGAAATGTCACATTCATGTTCTGCAACTTTTCTGTTTACACACATTTTGCTACCTTATGTCAACACTTGCTAATGAATAAATATATCACTCAGTAACTGCAAATGAGGTCCTGGCAGAGGCAGATTGGATGTTTAAAACCTGCTAATAGATTTATCTTAACATCTTTGCAGGAAATCAAAGGTAAGCTTTAACCCCTCTCTCCTGCAGCTCCAAACTCCTTTGCAATCCATGCCAGGACCATCATTGGGTAGAAAGACAGACAATAAAGGCAGAAATACAAACTTTTGGGGGAGGACTGCAGGGACACAGTCAAAACAATGCCCATCTCACCCAAACCCACAAAACCTCTCCACACAGCAGACCCTTAGAGTATGTTATGGAATAACTCTTCCACATCTCAACGCTTGCTTCGGATGATGAACGTACTCCCAATATCCCTCTTACATTCATTAGCCTTTATCTTCTGTTTTTTCATGCTGAGGCAAAATATTTCATGCTTTGCAAACCAATTGTTTGTTAAACAGATATGCTTGTTTCCACAAGTCATAAAGATTTATTAGTGTTTCTTAGAGGGGAAAAACAATATTCCAGCCTTTGAGGCAGTAATGGGCAGGATGGGACTCTACAACGGTACCCCATGTGCCTGAGCCACCTCAAGTTTGGGGTTTCTTTTAGTCTCAAGAAACTAAAGAGCAGAAATTTTAAAGAAATTGCTCTTTTGGCAAAAAATAAAAAATATCTCTGCCTCCATGCAGCGCCATGCCCCTCCTGCCTGCTCTGACTAAAGGACAGGATCACAGAGACCACCATACTCCAGCCAACCCTCCCAATCCACTAATCCTGGGAGAACCAGGAGCTGCTCCTCCAAAGCTCTTCCCCATCCCCTGTCCATCTGCCCCCACCTTTCTGGTCCACACCCCCCCCCCCNCCCCCCGACCTCTCCTTCTTCCAGTCCAATTTATTTCACACCTGGTAAGCTCACTGCCAAATGTTTACACAGACAACCGCAAAAGAGCTGGTGTCAGCCTCAAATGGGCTTCTCCCCTAGCACCTTGACATCAAATTACAAGCAACAGGCATGCAGAGCAGTGCTAAAAAAAAAGATAACAGAACACACCTTTTCAATCCCCTTTCCTAATTTTATCAACCTGACAAGGTGGAATTAGGCTCCTTTGAAACTGAAAGATTTCTACCAACTTTATTTGTCAAGGTTCAGTGAGATTCCCAGCCATCAGGGAGATGCTAATCTAAGATGTGCTGGATCCCAACCTAAATCCCTACAAATTCACCTAGGGGTGTGGGAGCAAGCTGCACCGCTGCCATTTACAACTGGAGCCCATGGTTTTCCTGGCTTTTCAAGTGATTTGAGCAGTGAAGGCCTGTACTGCATTGCAATCTCTCCTAGAGTTTCCTGCTACAATTTTAAAATCCTACTCTGTGTAGAGGGAGTCTTAGATAAATTATACATTAATTCTTCCAGGGCTATCAGAAAGCACAGAAGCACGCTAGCAGCCCAAAAGTTAAATGCCTCGCAGTGTGATAAAGGCAGGAGACGTTTCCCCTTGAGAAAGGGGCCATTTTCCCTTTTTTTCATCTGCAGTCTGTATTGAAAAAGTCCACTTACCAGTTGGTTTGAGAAAATCCATTGGATATCTGGAGTAGGGTGGAGGGGGAGACTCTGGAATTAGAAAAGTACATTGAAAATAAAGGCAGAGCCATGAGAAAGAAAATATTTTTTTTTAAAAAAAGAGATAGAAACTTATGATAACAGCAACATTCTTTTAGCCAAACTGTCTGTCCTAGCTCTGGGGATTGGAGGCAGGGCAGCGAGGCGGTGATTGCCTTGATAGCTGTCAGATAAACAAAAGGGGCCGTCTGGCGCCAGTCTCCCTGCTATCTGCCGCTCTGGCTGTCTGATCAGGGCCTCCTCGACTAGGCGGAGCCGCAGCAGCGCCGGGGCCAGACACCGCGCCAGGCGGGCCCTAATACCCCCGGCACGGCAGGGGGCCGGCGAAAAACCCGGGGACGCCAGTGGGGGGGAGAAGGCTTGCCCCCTCCCCAAAATAATAATTAAGAAAAATCACATAAAGAACCGCAATGTAAAGGGATTTTTATTGGTGGGGGGTAGTGAGTGGGGTGACCCCTCTGGAAAAAAAAAAAAGTTCAGTGGGCAAGGAGCCAAGTGGGGCTACATATTCCCCCCACGCCGGGCCCCTCTCCACCCTACATCCTTCCCACCCCCTCACCACCTACCTAGCTCGCAGAGTCGGCTGAGGTGGTGCGGGTTGCAGCAGACGAGCTCGGGTTGAGCCTTGCCGTAGGATTCACAGCAACATAACCTCTTCACTTCGGAGCAGTGGTGGAGGTCGGGCCAGCGGAACACCTTGCAGAGCAGCACGGGCAGCGAGTACCAGTGCTGGCCCAAGCGTGAGTCGGCCTTGGCGGGCAGCAGGAGGCAGGGGGTCTGCGCCCCGCCGCGGGACTCCACAGCGTGTAACAGCCCCTCCAGCTGCCGCTCCTTCAACCGCTTCAACACGGCGTGGGTCAGCGCCTTCAGTTCCGCCTCCGCGCCCGCGAACGCCCGGCTGCCGCGGCCCGCCTTGCCCGGGCAGCACCCGCGCCCCCCGCCGCAAACATGCGCCCGGGCCTCGGCCGCCGCGCCGGGTTCGCCCGCCGCCGCCTCCTCCTCGCCGCCGGACGCACGGCTCCGCCAAAGCCGCCGAATAAGCGCCGAGCGTTTGGTCCTGAACATGCGGGACGAGAGGAAGGCCCCCCGGCTACAAAACGGGCATGTTGTCCGCCGCGCATGAAGGGGCCGGGAGCCGAGACGCGGCGGGCAGTGGCGGGCGACGGACGGCGGGGAGAAGGCGGCGGCGGGGCCGAGGCGGGCTGTAGCATGCGCCAGTCTCCGCGCTGGGGCCACGGGTCCTGCTGCCTCCCGCGGGGGGCTGCACCTTCCCGCGCCTCTGTCCGCTGCGAAAAACAACAATAACAAAACAATAAATTTTTTAAAAAAAAAACTAAAGGAGCAGGGAAAAGGGGAGGGGGCTCCTAGCTGTGACTTTGCCCAAAAGAAGAAAAGTAAAAAGCCCGTCTATAGTCTGCGGCTCAATCGCGCTGGGGAAGGCTGGCTGGGCTCGCCGGCGCCGCGCCGCCCGGCGCGACTGCGGAACGCGGCGGAGGATCCTCGGCCTTCCCGGGCCCGCAGCTGCCATCAACCCACCAGCGATGGGGGGAGGGAGACGAGATGGGATTGATGCGACGCAGGGCAGAATCAAAAGATTAAAAAAAAAAAAAGTCAAAATAAAGTTTACTAAAAAGAATTTTAAAAAAACCCTCAACCCTAAGGTTTGAATGTCGGAATCTATTTAAGCATCTGTCACGAAAGAGAAGCAGCTCATCCAGAGTGTTGTATCCGTTTTTAAATCCCAGGTCGTCTCATGCGGGGTTTGGGTGATTTTTTCTCCTTCTTCCCAAAGGTTTTAATACACACACACACACACACACACACGGAGTCTTGATCTGGCTGCTATGCAAAGAAAAAAGGAGGAAAAAAAAAAAAAGAAAGTGGGGCCGCGTCCCTTTCTCAGCAGCGCAGTGCCGCCGTGGGAAAGCCGGGCTGCCCGCTCCGCGCCCCTCCGCGCCGGGCCGCGCTCAGCCGCCACTTCTCCCGGCATCGCTCCCCGCCGATGCTTACATGGGTGCGGGGGTTGCCCGCCGGCGACCCTCTCCGTGCTGCCGGTGCGTCTGGCTCGGTGGTGTTTTGTTTGGGTTTTTTCCGCCTCTCTCCTCCTTCCTGTCTTCCTTCCTCCGCCTCTGCCCACCCCTCCTCCTCCGTTTTTTTTTTTACCTTCCCTCCGCTTGTTGCAATGAGGCTTCCTCCCTGCACCGATGCCTCCGTCTTTCCCTTGCTGCGGCGGAGCCCGGCGCGACTGGAGCGGAGCAGGCAGCAGCGCGGTGCCTGCGCCCTCGGCTGCGTCCGCCTCCCCACCCCTCCCGGCGACGACGACGCGCAGCGTTCAGCGGCGCGACCCCGGCCCGGCTTGGCCCGGGCCCGGCCCCGGCCCCGTCACGTGGGCCTCTAGACACCGTGTCGCTCCGGGGGAAAAAAAAATATATATATATACACACACACATATATATAATATTTATCTCAAACCGCCTTGCGCAAGCGGCGGCTCGGGTTGCTGGAAAGTTGCGGGTCTTTCCCCTCCCCACCTCCCCCCCCTCCGCGCCGCGCCGCGAGGATGCGCCGGTAGCGCCCGAGGGTGCCAGCCCTGTCCCTGAGAGCTGCGCGGGTGCAGAGCGTTTCACAGAATCACAGAATCACCGGGTTGGAAGAGACCCACCGGATCATCGAGTCCAACCACTCCCACAAAACACTAAACCATGTCCCTCAGGACCTCGTCTACTCGTAACTTAAACACCCCCAGGGAAGGCGAATCAACCACCTCCCTGGGCAGCATATTCCAGTGCCTAATGACCCTTTCCGTTAAAAACTTCCTCCTAATCTCTAACTTAAACCTCCCCTGGCGGAGCTTGAGGCCATTCCCCCTTGTCCTGTCCCCTGACACCTGGGAGAAGAGGCCAGCTCCCTCCTCTCCACAACCTCCCTTCAGGTATTTGTAGAGAGCAATGAGGTCTCCCCTCAGCCTCCTCTTCTCCAGGCTAAACAGCCCCAGCTCTCTCAGCCGCTCCTCATAAGGCCTGTTCTCGAGCCCCTTCACCAGTTTTGTTGCTCTTCTCTGGACACTCTCCAGAGCGTCAACATCCTTCTTGTGCTGAGGGGCCCAGAACTGCACACAGTATTCAAGGAGCGGTCTCACCAGTGCCGAGTACAGAGGGAGAATAACCTCCCTGGACCTGCTGGTCACACCATTTCTGATACAAGCCAAGATGCCATTGGCCTTCTTGGCCACCTGGGCACACTGCTGGCTCATGTTCAGCCGGCTGTCGACCAACACCCCCAGGTCCCTCTCCTCCTGGCAGCTCTCCAAACAGACCTCACCCAGTCTGTAGCTCTGCATAGGGTTGTTGTGCCCCAGGTGCAGGACTCGGCATTTGGCTGTGTTAAACCTCATGCCGTTGGACTCTGCCCAGCGGTCCAGTCTGTTCAGATCCCTTTGCAGGGCCTTCCTACCCTCCAGCAGATCGACACTTCCACCCAGCTTAGTGTCATCTGCAAACTTACTAAGGGTGCACTCAATGCCTTCATCCAGGTCCCCTCCACACCGCTCCTCCGCATCCAGCAGGGGGGAGCCCCCGAAGCCTGGCTGTGCCCGAGGGGCTGTAGCCCGCTGTAAATGTTGAAGTGTTAAACCCCACCCAGCCATAAAAATAAAAAAACCCCAACATATATGTGATTCTGGGCATCGAAAGAGGGCATGGCACAAAACGCAATAATGCTTAATAATACTTTGCACTTTTACAGCACCTGTCACCAAAGGAAGGGAAAGTATTTCATAGAGGGTAAGTTTACTCCAGTTCTCACAAAATGAGAAGCAAGAATGATTAACACCTAGCACTAGGACTATTCTTGTTATGAGTACTACCAGCAATAATAATTTCTGGCACCGGAGGTGCTCCACAGATCCCCCCATTTGGATTCTGCCAGCGTGAACCCACAGAACTTGGGAAACCAAGCCACCAAGAGGCTGTGAGGCTCACACAGCTCTGCTGTGGTCTGCTGGGGAGCTGAGAAGCCTCGCTAGACATCCCAGCACCAGGCTTTGCAGGGCAGAAGTCCTCAAGGGTCCCCGTCCTGCACGCTCTCCCATGTATGAGTAGTTCCATTTTCGTATAACTGCAGGTAGATAAATTGCTTAAGGTCACTCAGTAAGTCAGTTATCACATTGCAAGTAGAAACCAAGATTCTTAAATCATGGCTCTTCTAAGCAAATCCAATTCTAAAACAATTGCACCCAACTAAACACAACGCCAGCCGTAAAACACAGTGGAGATGAAACAAATGCACTGTGCAGACAGGATATTCCCGGGGATGGCTGTCCTGGATGCCTGCCTTCAGTGCAGGCAGGAGTGCAGGGATAATTTTAGAGCCCACTCTTGCAAATATTCACATGAGCAGGGCAGGGAAAGTCATAGAACAGGTAATCTTGAGTGCCATCATGAAGCACATGCAAGAGAACTGGGTGATCAGGCCCAGTCAACACGGGTTCACGAAAGGCAGGTCTTGCCAAACAAACCCGATCACCTTCTATGACAAAGTGACTCGTCTGCTGGACGAGGGAAAGGCTGTGGATCTATCTTCCTGGACTTCAGTAAAGCCTTTGACACAGTTTCTCACAGCATTCTGCTTCAGAAACTGTCAGCCTCTGGCCTGGACAGGCACACACTCTCCTGGGTGGAAAACTGGTTGGATGGTCGGGCCCAGAGAGTGGTGGTAAATGGTGTTAAATCCAGCTGGAGACCAGTTCCAAGTGGGGTTCCCCAGGGCTCAGTGCTGGGTCCAGCCCCGTTCAATGTCTTCATCAA
>WAAB01006791.1:0-20024 GCA_013389865.1 Piaya cayana
AAAACCCCAACCAAACAAAAAGAGATAGAAGGCTAATGGACATGGTGGTAAAAGCCCTAATATACCTGGCTGAGTTTCATATGAAAAAATTGACAGTTTTTCAAGCAAGATGTGGTAAGAAGTGATCAATATGGTTACTTACACAGTATAGGAGAGTAACAGAATACCAATTTGAATGTGAATGACTCCACAAGAGTGTAAAAGCAGCATCAATATGGTAAGAAATTACAAACCCATTTGGTTGCAACAGGATCATTCAGTATATATACAGTGGTTGTGGAAATATGATAGATGTTATCCCTCAGTCACTGTTGCTGGAGGTCAGAAAAGATGTGCCAGTACATACCATTATGCCTATGCTGTCTTCCATTCAGAGTTAATCATATCACAGAATCACAGAATCACAGAATCACCAGGTTGGAAAAGACCCACTGGATCATCGAGTCCAACCATTCCTGTCGGGCATTGCTCTCAGTTCTCCACCCCTCTCCAGATGTGAGATTACAACCCAAAACGAGAGCCTAAGGCACCCAGCACCCCTGTACGCAGTGGAATATGTTGAACCTACACTTTAAGACTCTAAATGAGCAAAGAATTGTCAGTGCCAGAGGAGGGGGCGGCTGGCAGGCACAAGCCAAGCCTCACAGCCCTCCCGTGACTGCAGGCTGAGACCAGCAACGCTCTCCCACCCCACAGCAGTGAAGCTCCCCAAGGCCACAGGGATCCACATATGGATCCTTCAAAGACATATTAGCAACATTATACATACATAGGTCCTATTAAAATCAAATGGTAAAATTAACAGCTCATATAGCTTGTTTGTTTGAGTGGAATTACTCAAGGAAAGGAAAGGAAAGTCAACAGGCATATTTGGGAGTAAAATGAGATTCTATCAACAAACTGACATAACTGATTTCCTTGATGACTAGCATAACTTTGGTTACAGAGGCATCAAAACTTAAAACATAGTTGCAATAAAATCAGAAAAAACATTGTGATTTTACAAAGTGGCACAAAGAGTTGCACTTAGTGTGATTCAGTTGATTAAACATGAGTGATTAATGTTGTTTCAGATCCCTAAGAGTGCATGACAAGATACACAAAAAAGTATGATATCCACAATAGGTGTCCGATACTTAAAGGTATTTGGCTACATGTCACAACAATTGAAGACCACTTAAAGAATTTTAAGGGGAAATATACAAAGTGTAAAGATGTGCATTTTCATAAACGGTGTATAGTGGGGCTAGTAGAGATAGGCAGGTTTGTTGACACTCAAAGATATGAAAGGAAGAAGGGGCACCAGCTAGTATTGTAGAATTCTTTTTAACTCTTAAAGAAGTATTGAATAATGATTACATTGAGCAGTCTAAATCAGAAAACATTACCTACAATTTTAATCAAAGGTCTCTGATTTATTCAGCCAGGTCTGCATGTGCTTCTTCTAATAGTAAGTTGTAAGTTATCTGAAAACTGCTTAGCTTTATTGATATTCTGAGAATTGCTGCTACTTGAAGACAGATAGGGTTTTAAATAAAGTAGTGATTAAAGAGTATTTGCTCAACAAAAACCACTGGAAGGTTATGGCTGAGACTTGCCCCAAGTTTTATTTTATCCTGGAACTGATTTAATTATCTTTACCTAAAAATTAGAATGCTATTCTTTCTGCAGTAACAAAATTTTCTAGTTTAAGCTAAAGCAGAATTAGTTTCCTAACATTTCAGCTAAGGCTTGCCTAAGCAACCTTATTTTCTTAAACTTAACTGCACGTTTCTCAGACAATGTTTGGCTCTAGAAGTGATAATATTAAAAGTTTATGAGTATCATGAAAGTAATGAGGTATCGTTATGCAGAAAGATCATAGTTTATTCTTATTTCCATGGCTTCCAAGGCCATAGTAAAGTAGATGGAATGATGTAAGTCAAAGGGACAAAAACGAATTGCACATGCAGGGAGGGATTGGCAGGACAGGTGACCCAAAACACTTCTATTCCATTCCATATTTGTCCAACTCCATATAAAACCAAGACATCACAAGAATCAGGCCTTCTTCTTTGATGACCAAAGTCTATTAAGAACCTTGTCCATCCTCTCATCCCTGATCGTGGATCCATGCCTTCCTGAATCGAATTTCAGAGTCCAGCTCCTATCTGCTGCTCAGTCCAGTCAGGGACGTTTCCCTGTACTGTTCTGCAGCATCAATAGTGACATATAGTTATTGGCATGTTCAGATTTATTTATTTGTATATGTTTTATTATGCTCTTATTAACAATACTTTCCTTATTATTATGATTTCATTAATGCTCTTCTAGTTGCAGTATCCAACCCTCAAGCTTACCTCTTTAATTTCCCTTTCCATTTTCCCCATGTGTGGCAGGGGAATTGGTACTCATCTGTCCGTGTTTAGCAGCCAACCAAGCCAGGCTGAGGGATAGTGGTAGAAGTAAACTGGGCATGAAGTAACAGGTTTTGCAAGGAATGATTTACAGGCTATGTGGAACCAATTACCAGTAATTCTTAAGAGAGAGAGTACTACTGTTTGATTGTCACATAGATAGATATATTTTGGTAGTTTAGACATTGATTCTTAGAATTTGTTCCTGACAACCACCTGACTTTGCAATTTCTGTTACATCTTGTACTGAAAATAATGTGCTATGCAATCATCAAAATGCTTGGTCAAACATTTACAGACCAAAGTGAGAATAAGCAGTTTGATGTATGTCCCAAATGTAGCACTCCCAGGCAAAAACTGATGAATGACATCTCAATCTATTATTTCCTATATATTTAAAAAATAAAAATAACCCTAAGAAACAGACTTATTAGTTGTAACTGTACATGTAGGATGTTTATCTACTGTATATTGACCCATGTGCCTAGGTACTAGAAAAACAACAGCAACATTTGGGGCAGAAAAAAAAATATTGGTGCTTTTTGCTTGCCAGAGAATACTATTTTGTTTGTGGCCTTTTCATGGAGTATTAAAAACTTACAATAAATGTAGTATGGACCTCAATTTCAATACACTTTTAGTAATTTCCTAACTTTTGTCATTGTTTTGTTCCTTCATTTAAAATCCAGTAATGTTTATATGATAGCATATGGTATGCACTTAGTTATATGAAATAGAGATCTTAGAGAAATTTCATTTTTATTAATTATTTTGAATTATTTCAAAGATACGTATTTATACCTCTCCAGTAAGATGTCTGGAATGTGAATATTTAGAAAAAGGTGAATGGTTAATTGTTGATTGTTTATCCTAGTGAATAATGTATGACACAACTATTTCTGATGAAAGATCTGAGGTACCACTCACATAAACGATAAAAAGTTCATGTCTGTGTGAAAATTAGGACAGGAGATAAAAATATCATGTTTTACATTATGTGTTTCTTAAGGTAGAAAAGAATTTATGTGTTCTCTTCAAACAGTGTTTATGTCATTCTCCTGCAGCTGCCGAGATATAAGCATGTACCCATGGAATCAGAAAATAAGGGATCAAGGAGTCACTTTGCCCAAGCAGTTTCAACAGAGATGATATTTCTATCATTCTAATATGGAGACTTTATGGAGAACCAGAAAGGCAAGTAATCATTCTAGTCAGTCACATTATATTTGGCGTCAAAAAGGAATACTATCTGATTTAAAACAAATGTAATTAGAATTTAATGCTAACACATTTATTTCTGAATCCAGGACACTATATAGGGCCACCCTAATAGGCTCACATTCCTTATGTGTGAACTCCCACATCAGAAAAACTACAAACTCTGAAATGTGCCTCCCTTGGTAATGGAACAGCCTTTGCTCATTGTAGTATTAGTATGTTATTAAAACTGAATAGAGTACTTACTTCTGTTCTTTGCATCCACATTGCTTTAAAGGTAACATCAGATAAAATAACATTGTTGGATGATATAAGGTTTAGTTTCAAACAGTACCTCTTTTACATAGCCATAACTAGCATGCCACACTATGACACATTCAAACAGTGCTGTGGTCTGTCATGTTACTGAAATGAGTGTTGGGAACCATTCAGAAGTCAAGGAAGTGCAGACTTTGAATTTAAATTCTCTCTTTTCAACATCTTGAATACACAGGACAGCCCTAGTTTTCCATTCCAAACAGCTCAGAATTAAAAATGAAAACAATATAATTAAATTAGTCAATTGCCAAGGCGAGCAGCTCCAAAGCTTGCCCAATAAGGAAACTCCAGGGCAGTGGACAGAGCTGCCAGATAGTGACAACTCTTGTGAGAGATGCTGATGAGGCCTGGGCATTGCCAGAGAGAGTGTGCCCATCCACACACACCTATGAAAAGCAGCCTAGGGAGAGTCAGCATCTAGGAGCACTGCGAACAGAGTGGACCAGCAGGATGGGTGTAATGCTGCAGCCAGGGTGTGTCACAGCAGTTTGTGCAGTAATACACACGGAAGGGCATGCAGGAAGGGCGTCATCACCCTACCAGCTCAGAGGGTCCTTTCAATTGGTCTTCAGCTTCCCAGAAGGAGCTAGCTATGGTATCCACCCAGCAGAAAACTGTGTTCTCTGCTCTCACCAGAACAGATATGGCAACCCAGACAGAGATCTCACAGAAGCATGCAGCCATCCCGCTCTCAGGTTTTAAGATATGGCATATCCTTTCACTGGTAACTGATGGCAGTGCCAGAAAAGCTGTGTGAGGTGTGGCAAACTAGGTGATCTGCTCAATCTGGCAGTACGGCTATGTTATGAAGTAGACAGGCTGGGTAACATCAATGAATCTGAGAAAGAGATAGACTGTTGTAACCATGTGCTGCCTTCCATGAGACAAAAACAAGAATATACACTGGAAAGGACAGAAGGTCAAGGGGATCCTTTCTTCTGCCCCTCAACAGGTAAAAGGCAGTAGCTTAAAGGAAAGGAGTGAAGAGAAGCATGTCCATGATTGAGGTTCCAGGTGAACCTCCTTCTTATTACCTCACTTTCCCAGGTGCCTATATACAACAGGTATGATGCTGTGGATGTGGACATTCAGCCAACTGATGATGTGGATGATAGTCCATTTACACGAGAGGTATTGCTAAGGTCAGAAAGTTCTATCCCCCTGTATTATGACCATCTTCATGAGGAAGAAATCTACAATGTGTAACTTGAGGGTGATCAAGAGACTTCAAGGCCTTGGGATGGCTAGTGATGGAATCTGGGATTTTTTTTTTTTGTCTATTCTTCCAGTTGTTGGCAGTGATATTGGAAGAGGTGGAGCGATGTCTATTAATACATGTCTTTATGGTTGGTGTCAACACCAGAATCTTGGGAGTTTTGACCTTCTATCATCAGATGGGATTTGTCTTTCTCAAAGGGGGAAGTGGGTCTTTGAAATGAGCTGACAGTGTTCATCAACAAAACTTAGGCTTGAAGAAGGAGTGCAATAGTATCATGCTCATCTATGATAATCTATGGGACAGCACATGGGACTCTGTGATGTGCTTGGGTGCACTGGAGAACAATTGATACCTAACAGAGAAGAGCCAGGGGCTCCTGAGGTAATAGGACCCAAGAGGCAAATGTTAGTGAAATGTCTCAAAGGAATTAAAAGGTGCACACCAGTGCACGTAGCATGGACAAAAGCAGGGGGAGCTGGAAACCATCATGCTGCTAAAAAAGGTAGTACCTAGTTTCCATTACTGAAATCTACTGGGATGAATAATGTAACTGGAGCATAGCAGTCAACAGCTACAAGCTGTTCAGAAGAGACAGATGAGGAAGGAGGGATAGAGGGCTGCCCTTTATGTCAAGAAATGGATAGCTTGTAATGAGCTGTCTCTGAAGATCAGTTTGAAAGCTTATAGTTAAGGATTAGAAACCAAGAAATCAAAAGGAACCTTGTGAGAGGTATTTACCAGAGGCTGTCTCATCACGTATAGCCTGTTGATGAAGCCTTCTTCTTCCAGTTACAGGATGTATCATGCTCACTGCCTTTTGCCCTGTTGGGGGATTTCAAACACCCAGACATCTGCTGGAAATAAAGCACTCTGAGCATAACAGAATCCAGGAAACTCCTGGAGTGCATTGAGGACCTTTTAGTTGAGTTTGTAGTGACAGGACAAGAGGCAATGCTTTTAAACTGAAGGAGGATAGATTCAGACTAGCTATGAGGTCCGACACAAAAGATGGAGCCTATGCTTGTATTTTCTGAAAGGGCTGGTGAGAATCTCCCTTGTTTTCGCTTTCACATCATCTACTGACAAAAAAAAAACAGGGTCCTCTGAAGACTGACTTGATCTCTGGGCTCTCTTCACCTCAATCAATAATTTAAAAGTTTCTGTTGTAAATTTCTGCAGTTTCATGAGAAATTTTGTTACCTCACTGTTCATTCTTGCACATCAACGTTTTCTGACTGATGTTAAAAAAAACCCTATATTTGAACACATGTCCACTCATATTGAGAGAAGGTATCAAGATCAACCTTGTCTCATGGTGACAGGTTAGAATACATTCTATAACCATCTTTTTTACTCTTCCCTCCCAGCCTTGGTTCCCAAGTTACAGAGTTAGTGTTGTTTTCTTTGTGTTGGAACTCTTCCTTAAAAGCAGTTAACTTTTAAATGCAACACTTTTTTTTCCTCTAAAAAACACTTTTTGAATGGAAAAATTAAAATTCCAGTCTTTAGATCAATCCTCAGTGCAGTGCATCTTGGACAAGTTTTGACAGGGCACAGGACAAGAGGGAATGGCCTCAAGCTCCGCCAGGGAAGATTTAGGCTAGACATCAGGAGGAAGTTTTTCACAGGAAGGGTCATTGGGCATTGGAACAGGCTGCCTAGTGAGGTGGTTAATTCGCCTTCCCTGGAGGTGTTTAAGGCACAGGTAGATGAGGTCCTGAGGGACATGGTTTAGTGTTTGATAGGAATGGTTGGACTTGATGACCCGATGGGTCTCTTCCAACCTGGTGATTCTATGATTCTATGATTCTTAAATGCCAGAAAATATGGATATATGCAGATATTTACAACCAAGCTCTGAAATTAATATTTATCTGAATACTCCATAACTAAACTGTGTCCTGAAGCACCACATCTACATGTCTTTTAAGTACCTCCACAGATGGATACACTTTAGTACCTCAATGTCTTTCCTGTAGTGAGGGGCTCAAAACTGAACACAGTACACAAGATACAGACTCAGCATGCCTGAATATAGGGGAGCAGTCATTTCCCTAGTCCTGCTGGCCACACATTTCTGATACAAGCCAGGATGTACTTGGGCACACTGTTGGCTTACATTTAGCTGGCTGTTGACTAATAGCCTCAGGTCCCTTTCCACCACATGGATTTCAAACATCTCTTCCCCAAGCCGCAGGCATTGTATAGGGTAGTTGTGACCGAACTGCAGGGCCCAACACTTAGCCGTGTATTTCATACCATTAGCCTGAATCATCAGTCCAATCTGACCTGATGGCTCTGTAAAGCCTTTCTTCCCTCAAGTAGAACACTCCTGCCCAACTTGGCATCATCCACAAACTTACTGAGGATGCACTTGGTCCCCTCAGACAGATCATTGATAAAGATGTTAAAACTGGTCTCAATACTGTGCCCTGTCGGACATCACCAACTATATTTAGCTACACTCATCATGAATCTTTGAGCCCAACCATCCACACAGTGTTTTACCCAGTGAAAAATATGGTCTTGGAGACAGTCCAGAGGAGGGCCACAAAGATGATCAGGACCTAGAACACCTAGCCCTTGCCTATGAGGACAAGCTGAAAGAGTTGAGACTGTTCAGCTTGGAAAAGAAAAGGCTATGTGGAGACCTCATAGGAACCTTTTGGTACTTAAAGGGGGCCTACAGAAAAGAGGGAAAGGGACTTTTTATCAGGGAATGCAGTGAGGATGAGCGGTAAAGATTTTAAGCTGAAAGAGGGGAGATTTAGATTAGATATTAGGAAGAAATTTTTTATTGTGAGGGTGATGAGGCACTGGGACAAGTTGTCCAGAGAAGTAAAGGATGCCCTGTCCCTAGAGATGCTCAAGACCAAGCTGGATGAGGTTTTGAGCAACATGACCTAGTGAAAAGTATCCTTACTCATGGTGGAGGTGGCGGTGGAACTAGATGATCTTTAATGTCACTTCCAACCCAAACCATTCCATGATTTTATGATTCTCTTTTCAGATATTCCTCTCTCTTATTAATAATAAACATGGTCATGTTCTTAGCTTTCCAACTTCTTTTTTTCTGCCATGTCCACTATATTGCACTAGACTCATCTGGGAGTTGGTATTGTCTACCCTTTTATTAATAAAATATCTGTAATTTTTTGGACAGAGTAAAACACAATACCATCTCACTTTAGATCTATGAAACCTCTGCATTTAGTATGCCTTTCATTCTGTTTCTTCTAACTAGTCTTTAAAGAGCATTACCACTTCAAAAACTTGCTAATCCTAGATGCCTGCCATTACTTTCTTTCTCTTCCCTGTATTTTTTTTTCTGTACCGGTAGTCCAGCCAGATGTTTAGCTCAGAAATGAAACAGAATCATACAATGCTTTGGGTTGGAAGAGAACTTCATGAGTAATTTAGTCCATATTCTTCAGATGGTTATGAATCTGATCTTCCCTCACACTGAGAGGGGCTTTACCCCCTTGGTCTCTATCTTGTTGTCTCATGACTTTGGAAGGGTGAGGATGGATGTTGCCAGTGAAGACTGAGGCAATAAAGTTGTTGATTACTTCTGCCTTCTGCTCATCTGTTGATACTAAGTCTTCATTCTTCTTCATCAAGGAGGTATGCTCTGTTTAAATTTCCTTTGCTGGTTGACATATCTGTAGAAATCCTTGTTAATCTTCGCAAGTTCAGCTCCTACCACACCTTGGCCTTCCTGACACTATCCCTACACAACCAGGTAATGTCTCTAAATTCCTCTCAGACAACCTGTCCCCGCTTACATTACCTGTGCAGATATTGCTTGCTCTCTGGTTTGACCAATATGTCTCAACTCAGCCATGCTGGTCTCTTCCTTTCCTTACCTGATTTCTTACATCTGGGAGCTGAGAGTTCTTGCACTCTGTGGAAAGTATCCTTAAAGATCTATCAGCTCGGTACTGCTCCCCTGTCCCTGGGGACTGTTTCCCAGGGAATCCTTGAAGAGTTGAAAGCTGGCTTTCCTAAAATTTAGAGTTCTACCCTATTCTTGCCTGTCTCATATCTCTCAGGACTATGAACTCCACCAATGCATGATCTCTGCAGCCCCAGCTACCTCTAATCTTGACATCACTAGTGAGTTCACTTGCATTTGTGACCACCAGGTTTGCTAGTGCATCCCCTCAGGTAGTGATGTCTGTAACCTGGGTTAAGAAGTTGTCTTCAAAGCACTCCAGGAATCTCCACAGAGACATTCCATGCTACTTTTCCAGCAAATGTCAGGGTCCCCCAGTAGAACAAAAGCTTGCAATTGTGAAGCCTCTTGTACATGGAGGAAGAAGGCTTCATCAGTAGACTCTCCTTGGTCAGGTGGCTTGTAGTAGACACCAACCACAATGTTCCCTTTGTTGCCTTGGTCTTTACTTCTTAACAATAAGCTTTCACCCTACTCCTGGCTATTCTTCGGGGACAGCTCTTCACATTCTGTCCATTTCTTGATATAGGGGGCAGCACCACCATCCACTCTTCTGAGCCTGTCCCCATCCTGTTGCTATCAATACCTGTACTCCAGTCATGGGATTTTTCCCACCAACTTTCAGTAATGGCAATCAGGTCATAGTGTTCTAGCATCGTAGTAACTTCTAGTTCCTCGTGTATGTTACCTGTGCTGTGTACATTCATGCAGAGGCATTTCATCTGGACTGTTGCCTGTGCCACCTTCTTGATAGGAGAGCTCCAGTTTCCTTTAAAGTGTTCTGCAGAAGTTTCCTTGTTAGCTCCTACTATTTCAGGAGCCCCCAGCTCAGCTCTGCAAGACTTTTACTGTGCTGCAGTGTACCCAGCACGCCTCTGGGCAACAGGCTGGGGGCCCTTTCTAGCACTCCATCCCTCTAATCATTCTGTGTCATCCTGCATCTTGTCACAGGAAAGCCTGATATATTCCCTCTCCCCTTTCACTTCTGGTTTAAAGTCCTGTTAATAAGTCCTGCAAGAACCTGAGGTAAGACCTTCACACCACTTCAAGAAAAGTGACTCCCAGGACAAGTGAACAACTATAATTACAGTGCCATACCAGAAGGGCTAAATGTCTTCAGTAGGTTAGTTACTGGATGGCTATTACTGGCAGAAAAATCACACAGTTTATGATAGAGAATTTGACAGAAATAACAGTATAAGTATTAAAACTAAGGCTGATTTTTATCACTTTGTTGATCAGCAACTTGGAAGATACAATATTCAGTGCTTTGGTGAAGTTTATCAATCACGCACAAAAAAATCAGGCCTGTCAGCACAAAGGTGGAAGAGAGTAGTTAGAGTTCAGAATGACTCAGAAAAGTGGTAGCTTGGGCTGATAAGGATCTCTACTAAGGATGGTATAAAGTGATGAAATTGTTGACAGATGATTCAGAAAATAGAAGTACACTAAAACCTGCACTGTGGCTGGATGAAACAACTGAATAAAAGCTGAAAAATTCACTACAGTGATTATTTTAGCAGTAGGAGGTATATTGAAAAGTTTAATAGGAATACTGACCATAATGTAATTTAACATCTTAGGCAAGTATTGAGGTTAATTTCACAACTTGCAGGGGAAGGCATGATGGTAATACACCCCTAACATTTGTTCTCATTCTGCTGGAGTTGTTTCATGCTTCTCTTTCAGCTAAACAATGTCACATAGGAAGATATTTCACCAATTGATCTCTGTTACTAGGATAAATATTCTTTATTCTTGTAGTGTAAACATGAATAGGTAACAAGAAGGGATATCAGGGTGCAGAAAACCTGAAAGAAAGCAAAAAGAAGAAATTTGTCTGTGACAAATTTATTAAAAAGTTGCAAATGGACACTTGTCCTCATGCAGTATTAATCTTATGTGTGATGTCATATCCTTGTGCCAAGATAACAATGTCCATGCACATATTTCTGACAGCAATTGCAGAGTAATTAATAGCTTGACAACTGGATTTGAACAGCTGGAAGAAAGCTTCACAAATTTAGTAAAGTCTGATAATCAGCTTTCTTTCCTTGAAAAGAAATGTCCATTTTCCATGTTTATCCATGAAGAACTACCAAGCAAAATGTACCATTGAGAAAGAAGTCATAGCTCTCTATGTCTGCTTGGTCATCCACCAGGGAACTTTTCACAAAATTTAATGTAGCCTGAATATATCTGTGATAGTCAGAAGACTCACTGGCACTTAACAAGCTACTATAAGTACTGACGAACTGTGCTTCTTCCCCTCCTTCAGCATAGCAGGTCTCTCTTGACTTTGAAAAAACTATTCCGCTTATACAGCTGAACTTATGGGCAAATATATGTTTATTATACAAACAAGAACTTGGCTATTTGAGGGTCATAACATGACACGTGGTGACAAAGAAACCTATAAACTTACTTTGCATTTGGCTAGGCATATTTCTTCTTTTAAAAAGTCTGTTGTAAATGAAGAAGTTCATTATGTTTTAACCACTGTAGAAAGGAATTAAGAATATAATGTAAAATACAGAATGTTAACTTGCTTCTTTATGCCTCATTAAAAACAATTTTGCACAGACTATATGCAAGAAAATGGTAAAAAGCAGTTCTCATACAACTAGTACTGTAAAATAGAAATGAATTTTGGTGCTGCTAATCCGCATATCTGTGGATAATTTGTGGTATAGAGTTACCTGCTCCTAAAGTGACTTAAAAGTGCTATTAAGAGAAGGTAGCACATGGAAGCAATGCAATGAATGTTCTTGGATTTTACAGTTACAGAGATTCTCTAAGAAAACAAAAAGACTATTTAATCATAATTTTTGCCTTTTATTGTTGCTATTATTCATTTTATTGTTTCTAAGATTAAAATATAATGTAAGCTACTTATCTGTATATAGATATATTAACCATCATTGATGCATAACTCAAAAGCAATTAAAACATTGCCGTTGAAAAATTCTGCATTATTTAAAGAAAGAGATACATTAAAATAGAATCATAGGTATTTTGTTACTCATTATAGCAGCATTACTCTGTGTCCATCATTCTAAAGAATAGTTCATCTGCTTCAGTATTGTACAATTATAAATGGAGACTACTGTTTGTAATTGTCTTGGGAGTATTTCTAGGTTTTCTTTGGATAATTCTGGTTTCAATAGTATTTAAATGTATGAAGATCTTTCCTCTAGTCCAGACTCCGACAGTGACCAATGGATCAATGTATGTATTGTCACTTTAATGAAGATTTATGATTGAGAGACAAAACTTAAGTTGGAAAACTTTAAACTATTTTAAAATATTGTTTCTTGAGTTCAATGTGCATTTTTCTTTCTTCTGACTTTTATTTTACCAGGGCATTCAGTAGGAACTATTTAAGTATAACAATTTCTAAATATAAAAACCTTCACCTTTCTGGAGAGTCAAAACATGCTGTAANGTATGTATATGCAAATCTGTACATGTTTGAGGATTTATAGGTGAAGGCATGCAATATTAAACATAAGATTTGCTGGAATGGATAAAAATGCAGCTCAAAAAAGGATGAGAAATGTGCAGATGAGATACAGATAATTTCCTAAGACTCCTAAGGAAGGCATTTTCAGAAGTCTTTTCAAATCTTTTCAGCAAATGTTTCAGATTACTTCATTTTATTATAGTTTTTTTTTCTCTTTGAAAGTAATGAAGGGGAGTGGGAAATGAATGTTCAAGTAAACAAGGGGAAAATTGTAGATTCACCAGATTAATTGCTTAGAGCTATTGTTCAACCTTGTTTCACACAGACCTGTTAATACATTGCAGTTCTGATCTGATGAATCTCTACCCCTGCTGTGAATTTATTATTTAAATATACAGAAAAGTATACAATCTTTAGGGCAATTTTGCTAGGCAAATGGACTTCAATCAGGTTTTTAAAGCAAGGCTATAGTGTAGTTTTTCAACCAAAAAATCATATTGATATAATTGACTAGAGGTAAAAGATGTTAGGAACAATAAATCATCAGAGATATTAATCTTATTTGTTTCTAGCTTTTAAGATGTTTTGTTGTAACAGTAGGCTAAGGTATATAAAAAGGTATAAAAAGGTATGGTTGTAATAGACTGAACTTAATCTTATTGAAGTGTGTGAGTCCTTCCTTTCATGTCATGATTTTAGAGATATTTACTTCATGTTTCTATATTATTTATTGTCGAGATATGTTGAGGTTTCTGCAAACTTAAGTTCCAGTGTTTAACAAATAAAAATATTTCAAAAGTCTTTTAAGTTTAGAATTCTAAGAGAAAATGTATAAGGCAAGGAAATGTTATAATGAATGTTAGCCTAGCAGAGACAATTTTTTCTTAAAAATTTCCAAAGAATTGCCATCCATTAAGTCACAGATGGCAAATTAGCTTTAGATATTCTAACATTGCCACATGTTCAGGCTCTACTCTGTCAACGGTACCATCAAATCTTGAAATTATATGAGAAAGGTAAAATAATTTATCAAATTTTTTTCTGCTGTTCTTTTACAACTTGAAAATTCAACAGATGTTGAGAAAGTAAAATTATTTTCTTCCCATATCAGATATGACATGAAGTTCTCAGAGGTTCTTTATAGTGAACATGTCTACCACCAAGTTATGTATTTTCATTAAACTTTTTTTAATGAAAAAAATAGAAAATCTCTACATTTCATGTAGAAAATAAGATTTTGATACTTATTAATGTCTTGCAATTTCAGTTGGAAAGTCTCAATTGTAACCAAAATTCAATTAAAATTATTTCAATTACGTCAATTCAAGTCTTGATTTTAATATACCAGTAAATATTTATTGATGGTCTCACGGTTTTCATGCATATTTAACTAATTTCAGGATTCATCCAGAATGTCATCACATTTCTTTTAGGAAANAAATTATTTCAATTACGTCAATTCAAGTCTTGATTTTAATATACCAGTAAATATTTATTGATGGTCTCACTGTTTTCATGCATATTTAACTAATTTCAGGATTCATCCAGAATTTCATCACATTTCTTTTAGGAAACCTATTTTTCCTTTCTGTCTTGCATTTGTAATATTTTAGATCTGCTCACCACTACTTACTAAAACATTTTCAAATTTCTATGCAATATATAGCACTAAGTTAAATAATTAAGATGAAGGCTAATTAAAATAAAAATTGTGAAACTATGTACTTTCTTTTATAGGTCCAGTTATCTGGTAATCAAGAAAATCCTGACATTATTTTTTTTCTCTAAGTATTATTTTAAATCTAAAATGAATCTTGGGGCACTAAAAAAACAACCCCCCCAAACCCATTACTGCTCATTTTAGTATTCAGATCGTTTTTTATTTAATCATTATTTGATTTAATTGAAAGAAAATTAAAATTGCCTGGAGCTTACCAAAAGATCTTCCCTGCATTCATTTCATAGACACGCTGACTTCTTAATGTCAATGCAGTCTGTAGTTTGGTGAAGAAGCCGAACTCCTTTCTCATCTCCAGATTTTTTAATCACCTTTCTTTTAGACTGAATAAGTAAGCCTGTTTTATGAATAATTAAGCCTTACTTATACCCCAAGGCTGCTTAACTTCTTCCTGCTTTTTTTCTTTGGTAATTAAAGCCAATCAGTCTTTTTATATATCTTGAACATATGATATGACTATTTCACAATAAGGTCAAGAAATAATTCCAACCTAAGCTTTAACTTCTCTCTTGAGTAATCCTGAAAAGATACCCTCTAAAGACTAACTTACACTAGCTCTCCATTTCTAATGCAGCACCTGATTAGCCAATGATTCTGTTTCATACCTACATCTTTTTTGACTGAAAAACATATGTACATAATTATCTGTCTCCAGCAGCTCAGGGTCTTGCAGAACTCCTGCACATGTTGACAATACAAAAGTAGTTATACAAAGTGGAAAGATTTCCCGAACCCTGGAATTCCTAAATTTCTGAAAACTGCAATCAGAGTTAAATATAATTGTTTGTTATTTACCACAAGGAGCTAATTTCTGTTCTGTAGCATACAAAACCATGGCTGAAAGCCTCCATGCAATGCAAAGCATGGCGTAAGATGGCCTGACTCACATTCAGTATCTAGTATCTTATAACTTTATGTTGTGTCTTCTGTTTGAGAATTGTTTTCTGTTCAAGAATTCATTCTTCAGTGAATTTTTTTCCATGTCTTATTTATGAGTATTTATATTATAAGTTATTATTTGGTTTATCTTTTATTTTTCTTAGGACAAAGTAATCAATCTGATAATTTTCTGCTTCTTAAAGTAAGAAACAGTTTCAAAATTTACATGTACATCTGTATATGCACATTTTAGAGATATTCCTTACAGTTTCTGAAGACTTACTGACATGTCTGAAGAAAGATTAAATTACTTTTTACATATGCATGCAAACACAATAACATTGTTTCTGTTTGATATGCAAGTTTGTTTGATATTAGTATGGTTATGATTTCTATATATAAGCTATCACCAATAAAAGAACATGTCAGTTAAGCTCAACATTATTTTCCTTCACATACTTACTAATGTGACTAAGATTTCATCTCAATCCTATCTATATTTTAATATTTTAGTAGAAGATTGCATAGTAAATACACAAGAATAAAGTCCGTGAAACAATGTGTGATGCTATGATGGCAGTTTTGGGAGCAGAGTAAAAAGCGATGAGTTGTAGGCTAATTTTAAACTAATCCTAATGTTTAACACTGGCTGGATATGATCTGCCATGGTAGTACTATTTGCTTGTCTAGATATTTTTGCTTTCTATTACTGAACTGAAAGTTGTGATGGATTATAAACCCCCTTTTACAAAGGTGAAATGAACTTTGAAAACCAAATATGGAGTAATTAGAAGATAGCTTGTGAGGCTTTTTGAGGGGTGTAACTTAAATCTTATTGTCTTGTTACAGATTTTTGCATGGATGACAGTCATGATTTTGTCAAAAAGTTTCCTCATTTTGGCCAAAATTTCAAACAGATAACACAAGCACATTCCTACTAACATGAACAGAATTGGCCATTGTTTATAGTGTATCATGCATTTACATGGCCATATAATAGATGATTCTAGACTCTACAACTCTATAGATATTTTATAATTTTCTCTGATGCACAGTTTAAAAAAGAAAATCAATACACGATTTGAAATTTGTTGGAATGTGGGAAGATGGGGGGTTTGTGGTCATAGAATTATAGAAATGATAGAATCATCTGGGTTGGAAGGGACTTTCAAAGATCACCTTATCCAACCTCCTGACATGGAGAAGAACACCTTTCATTAGATCAGGTTGCTCAAAGACCAATCCAATCCATCCATACCAGAAATGAGCTATGCAAAACTTCTCTGGGTAGTGTCTTCTAACGTACCGCCACCACCATCTTAAAACATGTCCTTGCTATGTCTAATTTAAAGCTAAAATAATTCTGTTTTAAAACATTCTCCCTCTTCTTGTCACTATGGGCCTCGGTAAAATGTTTCTCTCTGTCCTTCTTGTAAGACCCTTCAGATCTAGAAAAGCCACAAAAATATCTCACCCTTCTGCATTGTCTTCTCAAGGCTGAATGATCCAACTCTCACAGCTTCTCTCCAAAGGAAAAAGGCATTCCAGCCCTCTGTTCATTTTCATGTCTTTCCTCTGGACTTGTTCTAACTTGTTTCTTTTTTGTACTGGGGAATTGGATGCAGTACTGCAGGTTGAGTCTTATAAAATTGGACTAGAAGTGGAGAATCAATCATCTCCCTTGACCTGCTTGCTATGCTTCTTTGTATGCAGCCCAGGGTACAACTGGCTTTCTGGCCTCCAAGTGCACACTGCCAGCTAATGTACAATTTTACATCAAACAGTATCCCCAAGTTGTTGTCCACAAGGTGACTTTTAATTCTGTAATCCCCAGTCTGTATTGATACTAGGGATTGCCCTGAACCAGGGGCAGAATCTTGCACTTTATTAAGCTTCATGAGGTTCTCATGAATCTATTTCTCAAGCCTGTTAAGGTCCCTCTGTATGGCATCCCTTCCCTCTAGTATATCAACTGTACCACTCTGCTTGGTGTAACCTGTAAACTTGCTGGCGGTGTATTTGATCCCACTATCTATGTCATTAATGAAGAGTATTTGTCCCAGTATGTACCCTTGAGAGATACCACTCATTACTGGTTTCTATTTTGACAATGAGCGTTTAACAGTAAGATTTGGATGCAAACATCCAGCCAATTCCTTCTGCTTGTAGTATTCCATTCATCAAAGCCATGTCTTCTGATGTGGGAAGAGTGATTGCTAATGAAAACCAAGGAAAACAAAAAAAAATTGATTACATCAGCTTTCTTTGTGTTAGTTTTCACTACATCTCCTTGTTTTTTATTGGGGGCACATTTTCTTCAATATTTATTTTCTGACCATTGTACCTGCAGAAGCACTTTTTTTAGTCTTCACATTCCTTGCTCAACTCAACTCCAGCTGTGCCCTAGCTTTCCTGATCCGATCCCTAGACATTTTGTTAGTGTCTGTATATTCTTTCCAGGATGCACACACCTGGTTCCCCTGCCCGTGCATTCCGTTCCTATAGTTTAAGAGGTCTTCATGCAGTCAAGTTTGTCTCCTGCCTTCCTTGCCTGATTTCTTACATGTCAGAGTTGAGAGTTCCTAGGTACTTCTGCTAGAAGAAAAGTATCCTGTTTAGCCATTCTGCCCGTCAAGGCAGTTGCCCAGGAGACCTATCAACTATTGCTTTAGTAAAAGATCTCTCTCCTAAAATTAAATTTCAACTTTACTCTTCATCTAGCACATAACCACCTGCATACTGCAGATATGATAGGATCCTTTACATGTAGCGAATAATACATTAAGTTTAAGTGACAATTTGTCAATTCTACCTTCCCTTTCTCAAGAATTGCATAGCTGTTAGAGTGATCTAGGTAAGGAAGTATACTTTAGGGTGTACATTCATGCTGAGAATAGCACTGTCTTTAACCAACACAGATATAAACCCAAAAAATGCAATGGAGTTTCACCAGTATAAATAAAAAGGATAAACCTATCAAATATGTAGGAGTTTTACAAGGTTAATCTGATAAGAGATAAACTGAAGATGTACTTTTCCTCCATGCCTGATATACTATTTTTATTTTCAGAACTGTAGCACAAAGGCTGCACTGTAATTTTCTGTTTTTTATTGATATCAGATGAGATCTGAAAAATATGGATGTATCATTAGATACTGGTAGGGAAAAGCATTGAGATGAAAAGCCATTGAGTGGGCTATCAGTCCTAGTCCTGTGCTGGGTAAAAGTAGACTGGAAAAATGTAGAATGCTTTCTGCAGAAGAAAAATAATAAAAATTCTCCTACTCTATGGATGGAGAATTAGAGAAATTGCAAAATCTGTTAAAAAAGAAACTTTTGGAAGTTTTTTGCTGCAGGCAGACATTCATAAGTGTCAGATTCTAATTCAGATACCAGATAAATTTATGGATGGTAGGCCCATAAAAGATCTAGGGAAAGATATCTCTAAACCCTACACAATCAGAGGATAGCCTTTTAATACTACTGATATGGTGTTCATGAATGTTGGTGGAGGATCTCAGATGGCAGTCAGCATCTAAAATTCTCACTGACTTATCTTACTGCCATAGTTTAGTAGCTTACTAACATATTCACTGTTTTGAACCCCATGTCTAAACATAGAATCATAGAATCACCAGGTTGGAAAAGACCCACTGGATCATTGAGTCCAACCATTCCTATCAAACACTAAACCATGTCCCTCAGCGCCTTGTCCACCTGTCCCTTAAACACCTCCAGGGAAGGTGACTCAACTCCCTCCCTGGGCAGCCTCTGCCAGTGCCAAATGACCCTTTCTGTGAAGAATTTTTTCCTAATGTCCAACCTAAACCTCCCCTAGTGGAGATTGAGGCCACTGCCTCTTGCCCTGTCTGCTGTCACTTGGGAGAAGAGACTAGCTCCCTGCTCTCCACAACCTCCTTTCAGGTAGTTGTAGAGAGCAATGAGGTCTCCTCTCAGCCTCCTCTTCTCCAGGCTAAACAACCCCAGCTCTCTCAACCATTCCTCTTGTTCTCCAGCCCCCTAACCAGCTTTGTTGCACTTCTCTGGACTCACTCCAGAACCTCAACATCCTTCCTATGGTGAGGGGTCCAGAACTGACCCCAGGATTCGAGGAGGGGACATGACAGGAAGCATTTGATTTCTGATGCTTAGCTTTTTCAGAGATCAGTGAGTTGTGTTGCTTGATTAGTTGATGGTATATACCAAAATTATCCATTTTTTGGACACACAAATAAAATCCCTCAAAGGCAGTAGCCAGTTATTTCATTTCACATATGAAAACCACAGAGCAATATTGTGTCAATCAATGACACAGTAAACATTCATGCAAACTCACAGATAATCAATTACAAAATTACATGGTGCTCCTATTCTGGATATGACTTGAACTATCAGAACTTCCTTGATGCAGTACTTTTTTATAATGAAAAAAACACAAAAATGATGTAAGAAAATGTTAGTAATTTACTAAGCATATGTTCTGTGCTTCTGACCATGTGGATCAGGAATCAGCCTCTAATTTAAACAATATGTCAGGACATCTCTGCCAGATAGTCATTTCCTATTCATTAGGTTGGAGACTTTTTAGCTCTGCCTCAATGCTTTATTTTTGACAGACTTAATTTTAAAAGGCTCTACATTAGCAGTTTTTTTCATATTGATTTTTAAATTATTCTGTCTGCTGTGATTCAATCAAGCTTTTCAAACCATTGCTTACTTTTTGTAACTGTTTGCTTTTGCCGTGTGTGTGTGTCATTGTTAGCTAGAACTTTCTGGCCTAAATTCAGTAGCAAATCTTAAAGTGAAGAAGAGACTTTTTAAAATAGAAAAGTTCATT
>WAAB01006792.1:0-22890 GCA_013389865.1 Piaya cayana
TCCCCATGCTGCGTGTATTGGTGGAAATGCACAATCATTCTCTCTGTGCATCAAAAATCAGTCTCTGTGCATCAAAGGACTCTGGTCACTGGTCTTAAACTGATACATAGATCATGTTTATTGGAACCCTATAAAGATTTGTTCCAATTTCTAGCTTATTATTTTTAAAATAGAAGGAAATTTATATGAAAAGTTAGATATATTAGATATATTAGATATGGCAGGCAACCAAATACCCAAAACAGCCAACATAACTACAACTACTGTTTTTATTACTTTTTTTGTTATTGTCTCTCTGGATGCATCCTACTTGTCTAACAGTAGGGTAACAATACGTATCTTGGGGAAGAGCCATATAGGTGTTACTAAGAATACGCCAAAAATAAAAAAAATCATAGAAGCAGAAGGTCCTCTGAACCTTTCTCTGTGAGCTCCTGTCAGTTCTATATCTCATCCTTTACCTTCCATGGTGTACCTCAGAGAACATGCCATCTTTGCGTCTCCTGGAGGACACGTGCTACACATTGCATGGCTTCTTTTTTTTTTTTTCATCTTCCCTGCCCATCAATTCATTATTTTTCAAAAAGTCAAAGTATTTGTGATATTTCATGAAGCTCTGCTTGCATCAAGTTTTCACTTCCCCAAAGAAGAACTCCATTTTCAAGGGTAAATAAACTTACTGTTTATTTAGGACATCATGTTATTTGAGGGCATGGAAAGGAAAGGTGAGGTCAGGGGGAAAAGTGCCAAAAGTTTGCTCTGTGGAGCAAACATGTAGGAAACAAGCATCTACTTCAGGGAAGAATCTGTTTCAAAAGAAGAACACAGTGTTTGTCATCAATGATTGAGAGATTTGTAATCCAACCACATCATCAAAGTCTTACCAAGTCTGGTGATAAGACAAAGAAATATGGATACCTAGAGATGGAGAAAGTCACTACAGATCTACAGTCAGTAAGTGTGAGTGAAAGGAAACAGGAAAGGAAATGCAAAGCAGGCAGAAAATGGCAGAACAGGTTCTATTGAAGAGTATACAGCTTTCATCTTTCTACAGAGCTACAGCCACTGTGGTGGGGAACAGAAGTGTAACACACTAATGAGGCTGAACAAGGGTGATACGATATTTTTACTTTTTAAGTAGTTGTAAGCTAATAGCTTACTTATTTGGGCAGTAAAAGCTGTGTAGTAGCTTCACAAAGGGCACTGTAAGCTAGGTCACAGCAAAACGTTATTCCATCCTGAAATTAGTAGTTTTCTTTATTCTTTTCTGCAAGACCAAAACTTCACTGTGGTATAATGAAAAAGTCCTCTTCCACACTGGTATATATGGATTTTTTTTTCCTTTTGTAGTCAGGGCTTTGGAGTAAATCTTACATTGTGTTTTGGCTGGAATTGACTTCTCATACATAGAATCATAGAATGGTTTGGATTGGAAGGAAACTTAAAGGTCATCTAGTTCTGACACCCCTGTAGTCCACTTCAGGACTCGTTCCAATTATTCCACATACTTATGCTGAGGATTCCAGGACTGGACACAGTACTCTGTGATGACGGAATAAATGGGACCACACAACAATCAGTATGAACCAAATGAAGCTGATTTATTCAGGGTTAGTTGCCTGCTTTTATATACTGAGCTAATGCTCGTGCCAAACATTGATTGGACAATTCTGTCCTAGTAACAAGCATTCATTGGTCACAGCCAATGAATGGTCACAGCAGCATGGTTGTGACCACACAACCATGCTGCCAGGATACATTTTCTGCCAGCTTCCTCATTTGCATAACACAAGAGTCATTATAATCTTTTATAAACTTGAGGACCCACGCTAAGGCTTCCCAACTCCACCCAGCATGAGTTCCTTGGTTCTTGGGCTGTTCATTAAAAGCTGTAGCCACTCATCAGTACTCCAAGTGGGGTCTCACAAGAGAGGAATAGAAGGGAATAATCACCTCCCTTGACCTGCTGACCACACTTTTTTTGATGTAGCCCAGGACAGAGTTGGCCTTCTGGGCTGCGAGTGCACATTGTCTGCTTATGGCAAGCTTCTCATCAATTAGCCCAATACCAGCTTTTTCCTCTGCAGGGCTGTTCCCAATCAAGTAATCTCCCATCCTGTATTAAAACTGCAGATTGTCCCAACTCAGTTGTAGGTCCTTGTATATGGTCTTGTTGTAGCTTGTCAGGTTCACACAGTCCCATTTCTGCAGCTTGTCCAAGTCCCTCTGTATGACATCCTGTCCTTTTGGTGTGACAACTGCACCACTCAGCCTGGTGGCACCTGTGAACTTCCTGAGGGTGCACTTGATCTCACTGTCTATATGATTGACGAAGATATTAAACAGCACTGGTCCCAACAAGGATCGCTGAGGGACACAACTTATCATGGACCTCCATGTAGACATTGAGGTGTTGACCACAACTCTTCGAATGTGAGCATCCAACAAATTTCTTATCCACTGAACTGTTCATCCATCAAATATCCCACCAATTTAGAGAGAAGGATGTTGTCAGGGACCCTGTCAAAGCCTTTATAGCCTCCAGATAAATTAAATCCACTGATGTGACTACCCCATCATAGAAAGCCACTAAGTTGGTGTGGTAGAACTTGCCCTTGGCAAAGCCATGTTGGCTGCCTCTAATCACAATCCTGTCCTCCATGTGCTTTAGTATACCTTCTAGGAGAATCTGTTCTGTGATTTTCCCAGGCACAGAGATGAGGCTGACAGACCAGTAGTTCCCAGAGTCACCTCTTCTACCTTTTTAAAAGGACAATGTCACCCTTCTTCCAGTCACCAGGGACTTCCCCTGACTGCCATGACTCTTCTGATATCACAGAGAGTGTCTTGGTAAGCACATCAGCCAATTCCCTCAGGACACTGGGATGCATCTCATCAGGTCTCATAGACTTATACAGGTTCTGATTCCTCAGATGGTCATGAACCTGATCCTTCCCTACAATGGAAGGGACTGTAATACTCTGATCCCTATCTGTTGATTCTAGGTCACTACTTTCATTAATTATTTGGGGTATGCTTCCTTTAACCTTCCTTTTCTGACTGATGTACCTGTAGAAGGCTTTCTTATTAGTCTTTACTTCTCTTGCCAAGTTCAGAATCAGCTGCACCTTGGCCTTCCTGACCCCATCCCTACACAACTGGGCAGCGTCCCTGTATTCTTCCCAGGTTCCCTGTCCCTGCTTGCACTGCCTGTGCAGTTCCCTCTTGCTCTTCCATTTGACCGGCAGGTCTTGACTCAGCCACACTGGTCTGTTCTCTTCCCTGCCTGATTTCCTGCATCTAGGGACTGAGTGCTCTTGCACTTTATGGAAAGCATGCTTAAATATTTGCAGCTATGTTCTGCTACCTTGACCCTGGGGACCATGTCCAAAGGGGTCCTACTGACTGACTCCTTAAAAAGCTGGAGGTTTGCTTCCTGAATTTTAGGGTCCTAACTATACTCCTCACCTGTCCCATATCCTTCAGTACCATTCACCAGTGCATGATCACTGCAGCCCAGACTGCCTTTGATCTTGATGTCACTAATAGGTTCACTTGCATTGGTGACCATTAGGTCCAATATTGCATCCTCTTGGGCAGAGGTGTCTTATCTGGGTTAAGAAATTATCCTCAATGCACTCTAGGAGTCCCCTGGATTGCCTAAACCTCGCCGTGCTACTTGTCCAGCATATGTCAGAGTGGTTGAAGTTCCCCAGTATATGAGAGCTTGACAGCTGCATTTATTTGTTAGTTGCATTGCATCTCTTGCTACTGTAGCTCCATATCCTGGCTGCTGTTCTATTATGGAGTCCTCTTCTTTTGCCACGGATTTTTTTCCTGGGCTCCTCTATCAGCTTTCTCTCATCCAGAGATCTGGAATTGTGTTTCCTTATTGGACTGGTTTTTTTAAATAACTAGATGCTATTTGTCAAGCACTCTGTATGTCTATCTTGCCTCTGGAGGGAAGGTGAGTAGAATTAAGTCTTCATCCATTCCACTCCTCTGAACTGGAATTACATTTGCTATGTCATTTAGCTTTTAGGAGTAATTTCAATTTGGATGAAATTCATATTTTTCCTGAGTTATTAGTTAATTTCAAAAGCAATAGCTTCACAGTCCCATCAAGGCATAAGGACTGCTACAACTGCAGAAGCTATCATAGAGGAGACAAGGTATTTAACAACTAGAATCTGCTATAACTTGACAAAATGGGTAATTCATGGTCGGTATATTCTTAGTAACAAACATTGCTCCTTTCCTATAAGCACAGTAGCCTGTGGAATGGGTTAACAGTAAACAGCACAGAATTGTTCCCTTAGGGAATGACTTAACACTGAGGACTTCTTCCATTTATTTCCCTCCTGTAGTTATCGTATTTTCCAAGAGGGCAGTTTGGCAACCCTGAAACTTTAGCATTTATTTCTAGATATAAATCAGAGAACTGTCCCCTTATCTTGACAGTTGCTGTATAAAAACTGATTCTTTCAAGTTTTTAAATGGTCCATTGTATGAAATCTAAGAAATTGCACCACACACATATCTAAGGTTTTTATACACAAGTCAATGACTTGCTTTTAACAAAATGCAGACACGACACTGAGATGCCAAGGCTGAGGGTGCAAGTAACAGAGCTATAGTAAAAATTAGTGCCATTTTTCCCTTCAACTTCTTCAGCCTCCCTAAGACAGTAATGCAGAGAAGTATACAGCTAGTGTGATATAAATGCCTTTTAAAACCTAATTAAAAGATCAGAAATCATTCAGACATAAATTATATTTGTGCATGGATATTAGTGAGTGGAATATAAGTGATCTGATGCAGTTTTATTGAAGAAGACACAGAATTTGCCTGTTGTAGAGGCCAGAAAATGCTCCGTGTTTGAGGCCTCGCAATGGTGCTAGTAAGGGACTAGGGATTAATACGGGCTTTCAGTGCATAGTCTTCCCATTGATGCTACTTTCCCAAATGGGAACCCACTCTACTTCTGGAATGACAAACCTACTTTCAGGCAGAATGTGTAAGTACTATCTTAATGCAACTAGTAACATTGTGACAGCTGGAGGCTAGGATAATCTATCCATGCAAATAAGCAGAAGTTTACTTCCAACAGTGATACTGGAGTTTGCTGGGGATATCTCACTTTTCATTGCATCTGAATTTCTGACTATCAGCTGTTGGGTATTCATTATGTAAATATGAATAGTGGCTCTTCTCTCTGTATTTCACTTTTTTCTGTTAACTGAAATCTAGCAGGACTGTCTTGGATTGATTTAAAAATACTTCTGTGGTCTTAGGGATATTTTGCTTTTTAATGTAAGATAAAAGTGATTTCACAATCACTAAACATGCTGTAATAATATCCAAATAAAAAAATCTCTCATTGCCTGAGAACAATGCAGAAACATGGAAAACTTGCCTGAATAACCCATCTATACAGCAGAATTTTATCTCTATGTGTCTTTTCCTCAATGTCTGCTGGATTTCATTCATGCAGTATGACCAGCATTCTAGGCCCAGAGATGCTATTGTCCAGTCAGGACCCTCATCACCTCTTGCTGATGGTCCTGGGCCAGACTCTGACAGGACCTGAGATGCAGGTGGAGACAGGCCCAATGTCTGTGCCAAGGGCTGCCTCCACAGCCAGGCACCCACAGCTGTGTCCCATGGAGCTCACCTGCCAGATACTTTGTCCAAAATTAGAACAGGATGCAGCAGTAGGTCACAACCCTATGAGTTTCCTGAATCCACTATAACCTGCCCTCCAGTTCCCCAAACACTTTAATGAGGATCAAGTGAAGCACACAGGGTTTTATTAGAAAGGAGAGTATAACCTTCAGTGTTGTGCAAGGTCTGCCATGCACAACAGAAATTAATTTACCCCCTTCAGCAATTTCCTGGCCTCTCAGTACAGCAAATCTGGTTGTTCACACAACCAGAGGGCAATGCTCCCTGCCCCAGGCTCCAGCCCCCTGCTCCTCTGCAGCAGCATTTTGGAAACAGCAATCCCACAGCTGTAGCTGACTCTGCATTGGTGGAGATCCAGAAGAGCAACAAGTCAGCCATCTGGTTCATGGACCTGGCTGTGGGAATGGCTACATCCTTGTAGTCCAATACGCGTTAGTGCTGACTGAGGCTCTCAGTGATGAAATGGCCAGAGTGGAGCCCTGTAGATCCTGTGACAGGTCTTGAACCTGGCCCTCACTTTGGAGAGGTGCCTGCTAGCACACAAGAGAGACAACCAGAGCCCTCAGGAAACCTCAGCCACATTCTCCTCTGCTTTACTTACAACCCTCAGATGAGAAACCCATGGAGGTGACCAACACTCAACTTCACCATGCATCCCAGGACTAAGAACATAAGCAGGGGAAAGGACGATGCTTTTAATGTGGTGAGAAAGACCACTGTCTTAAAGAACATCCACAATCAGACCACTGACCAAGGAAATGCAGTTGAGATGCATCTGCATCAGCACCCTGTCACACAATACTCCTTGTCATCATCCTCTTGGGGCAAGTGCACTGTTCAGTCCATTGTACCCATAGTTTTGTGGCCTCTGGGTTTGTCTGGAATGCCCAGATGTCTGCGTGGCCCCAACCCAGCTCAGCCACGTTCATTGTTCATGGATAGCAGCTGCAGAAATGCTCACCTTAAGGTAAACTCTGAGACTTGGACAGCCAGAGACTTCTTTGTACTTCCCTTTATCCTAACATCCTCAGGCCATCTTGGCTGTAGAAATACAATGCTATTACTGACTGCTTGTTGAGATCCTTGTGTTGATATGTTATCACCCCTAGCTCCCAGTTCATCTTCCCTTACAGTGCCACACTGCCCTGACTCTTCTGAGTTTCTTTGTCTACTTAGTTTTGGATTTAAGCCTCATTCAGTTGGAAGAGCAATTAAAATTAGATAATTGCCCCTCAATATAATTCATTAAATAATATAATGTTTTCTGTCATCTTCCCAAAGGATAACTGTATTGTCACAAAATCACAAAAATCACAACTTCAAATGTCAGTACTCTTAACAGTCTTCTCATTAAGAAAGATAGACTTGAAAGGCATTAGGGAGTGAAGTGCCACTTCATTGTAAGTAAAACTAAAATGAAAACTAAATTCCATAAAAGACATGACACTGTTCTGGTATTGTAGCACCCCTGCTATACTCAGTCTTTGAATACATAAGAGATGGACAGTCTCCAAGTGCTTCAGTTTCTGATTTCAAAGAAAGCGAGATATTTTTAAACTCATGGTGGTGCAAACTTCTCTCTGTTTCTCTCTACTCAGTAACTTTGTGGGCTATCATCGAGGTCACAGAGCTTATACACATTTTCTCCCCCTATACACAAGGATCTATGGGTAGTATTGCATGATGACCTTTGTCCAGCATGCATGTACTATGTCAGATTTTGCACTTTGTTGCCTTGGCACAGCAGTCCTACAGAGTGAACCAGCTTTATGAACCCTAGATAGACAACATTTACAGAACTGTTCTTTCTGAAGCTTCCAGAATTTAAAGGACTTGTAAAAGGAAGAAACAGAAAATTCCTAGAACACTTTGCAAAAGAATGAAAATGCAGAATACTTGTATTGAGTATTAATATCTCTATTACATATAGTAGATATATATAGTATCTGTATATATTGACATACTGTTAGGAGTATCTCAGAATGTTTCAGGGTTTTCCTTTTGTGTCATAGAATCATATAAACATAGAACCACTAGGTTGGAAAAGACCTTTGAGTTCATCAAGTCCAACCAGACCTGTCCACTCCAAAATCATATCCCTAAGCACATCATCTACCCATTTTTTAAATACCTACACGGATGATGACTCAACCACCTCTCTGGGCAGCCTGTTCCAAAGCTTGATGAACCTTTTAACACATATTAATTAATTTTGATACATTTTCTTATTCAAATATGGAGTGGCCATTTTTAGGGGTGTTTATTGTGAAAGAAAACCCACCTCAAAATAATAATTCTAGTGGAAAACAACCTGGGAATGTTAGTCAATAGCTGGCTGAACATAAGCCTGTGGTGTGAGCAGGTGGCCAAGAAGGCCTGTGGCTTGTATTAGAAATGGTGTGGTCAGCAGGACTAGGGAAGTGATCAACTTTCCATCTAAATTTGGAAAATAAATGTTTTTGTTTCCTTAGAGCTAGGCAACTCTGCCCCACAAAACAGAAAAAATAGTGGGTTTAAATAAATAAAACCAAAACAGATGAACAAAAAGATATCAAATTAATGAAGTTTGCAATCATCTTTGTTCCTCTGTGGACCACTGTTCCTCTGAAATTTCAAAATAAGTTGAAAGACCTGAGAAATAAATGTTCAAACTACTATCACTGAGTAGAGGAATTAAGCAGGAGCTTTCTAGTGAATGACAAAAGNATACGCGTTAGTGCTGACTGAGGCTCTCAGTGATGAAATGGCCAGAGTGGAGCCCTGTAGATCCTGTGACAGGTCTTGAACCTGGCCCTCACTTTGGAGAGGTGCCTGCTAGCACACAAGAGAGACAACCAGAGCCCTCAGGAAACCTCAGCCACATTCTCCTCTGCTTTACTTACAACCCTCAGATGAGAAACCCATGGAGGTGACCAACACTCAACTTCACCATGCATCCCAGGACTAAGAACATAAGCAGGGGAAAGGACGATGCTTTTAATGTGGTGAGAAAGACCACTGTCTTAAAGAACATCCACAATCAGACCACTGACCAAGGAAATGCAGTTGAGATGCATCTGCATCAGCACCCTGTCACACAATACTCCTTGTCATCATCCTCTTGGGGCAAGTGCACTGTTCAGTCCATTGTACCCATAGTTTTGTGGCCTCTGGGTTTGTCTGGAATGCCCAGATGTCTGCGTGGCCCCAACCCAGCTCAGCCACGTTCATTGTTCATGGATAGCAGCTGCAGAAATGCTCACCTTAAGGTAAACTCTGAGACTTGGACAGCCAGAGACTTCTTTGTACTTCCCTTTATCCTAACATCCTCAGGCCATCTTGGCTGTAGAAATACAATGCTATTACTGACTGCTTGTTGAGATCCTTGTGTTGATATGTTATCACCCCTAGCTCCCAGTTCATCTTCCCTTACAGTGCCACACTGCCCTGACTCTTCTGAGTTTCTTTGTCTACTTAGTTTTGGATTTAAGCCTCATTCAGTTGGAAGAGCAATTAAAATTAGATAATTGCCCCTCAATATAATTCATTAAATAATATAATGTTTTCTGTCATCTTCCCAAAGGATAACTGTATTGTCACAAAATCACAAAAATCACAACTTCAAATGTCAGTACTCTTAACAGTCTTCTCATTAAGAAAGATAGACTTGAAAGGCATTAGGGAGTGAAGTGCCACTTCATTGTAAGTAAAACTAAAATGAAAACTAAATTCCATAAAAGACATGACACTGTTCTGGTATTGTAGCACCCCTGCTATACTCAGTCTTTGAATACATAAGAGATGGACAGTCTCCAAGTGCTTCAGTTTCTGATTTCAAAGAAAGCGAGATATTTTTAAACTCATGGTGGTGCAAACTTCTCTCTGTTTCTCTCTACTCAGTAACTTTGTGGGCTATCATCGAGGTCACAGAGCTTATACACATTTTCTCCCCCTATACACAAGGATCTATGGGTAGTATTGCATGATGACCTTTGTCCAGCATGCATGTACTATGTCAGATTTTGCACTTTGTTGCCTTGGCACAGCAGTCCTACAGAGTGAACCAGCTTTATGAACCCTAGATAGACAACATTTACAGAACTGTTCTTTCTGAAGCTTCCAGAATTTAAAGGACTTGTAAAAGGAAGAAACAGAAAATTCCTAGAACACTTTGCAAAAGAATGAAAATGCAGAATACTTGTATTGAGTATTAATATCTCTATTACATATAGTAGATATATATAGTATCTGTATATATTGACATACTGTTAGGAGTATCTCAGAATGTTTCAGGGTTTTCCTTTTGTGTCATAGAATCATATAAACATAGAACCACTAGGTTGGAAAAGACCTTTGAGTTCATCAAGTCCAACCAGACCTGTCCACTCCAAAATCATATCCCTAAGCACATCATCTACCCATTTTTTAAATACCTACACGGATGATGACTCAACCACCTCTCTGGGCAGCCTGTTCCAAAGCTTGATGAACCTTTTAACACATATTAATTAATTTTGATACATTTTCTTATTCAAATATGGAGTGGCCATTTTTAGGGGTGTTTATTGTGAAAGAAAACCCACCTCAAAATAATAATTCTAGTGGAAAACAACCTGGGAATGTTAGTCAATAGCTGGCTGAACATAAGCCTGTGGTGTGAGCAGGTGGCCAAGAAGGCCTGTGGCTTGTATTAGAAATGGTGTGGTCAGCAGGACTAGGGAAGTGATCAACTTTCCATCTAAATTTGGAAAATAAATGTTTTTGTTTCCTTAGAGCTAGGCAACTCTGCCCCACAAAACAGAAAAAATAGTGGGTTTAAATAAA
Source organism: Piaya cayana (assembly GCA_013389865.1). Lineage (NCBI taxonomy): Eukaryota > Metazoa > Chordata > Aves > Cuculiformes > Coccyzidae > Piaya > Piaya cayana. Next base: position 10,489 of record WAAB01006792.1, read on the forward strand.
TAAAACCAAAACAGATGAACAAAAAGATATCAAATTAATGAAGTTTGCAATCATCTTTGTTCCTCTGTGGACCACTGTTCCTCTGAAATTTCAAAATAAGTTGAAAGACCTGAGAAATAAATGTTCAAACTACTATCACTGAGTAGAGGAATTAAGCAGGAGCTTTCTAGTGAATGACAAAAGGGATTTGCTCAGTCAATTATTATAGAAGTCAGTGTTTAAATCCTCCTGCAGCTTAAAAAATTTCACCATAAGTGTATCCATATTTTATACTATGACAGTTTTAATTCTACTAATGACAGTTGTTTAGCCCAGAGTTCATGAGAACTATGAAGCAGATTTGCAGCTGCTGAGAGCCCTCACTTCCAATTGACTTAATTGTAAATTGCACAGTCTGCATTAGATGGTGTTCTGACAAGTCACAGTGACCAGAAATGCATTCAAGAACCCCAGTAATGCTCAGAAACAGATACTCAGCGACACTAGGAAGAAAACTTGTCATTTGCTTGTTTCCACAATAGGAGAAAGTAGCCTTCTCCAATGTCCCTGTGAAATCATTCATCATCACTGGTACTTGATCAGTTTTATTAGAAAGTAATTCTTGTTGACAAGTAATAAAGGAGTGTAACTTTTTCATGTTTGCCTTTGGCTGAACTTTGTTTCTCGTGAGGATTAGACCCCAGTTAGCCTACATTTCAAGATAGTCTTGGTGAGCATTCATTTCCATGTCACAAAAATTAGTGTGCTATAAATTTGGGCAGAGGCATCTTTTGCCATGAAAATCTATGAAAATTATATATCTATAGCCTTAGCATTCATAAGAAAGGCAATAAAGTATATCAACTATTTCTTTTCCAGTACAGGCAGAAAAAACCCCACCAACTGTGGTTCTGCCTGTTTGAGGGGTTCTACATAATACCTACAAGTAGTTTTAAGTGTCTTTTAGCAGGCAAAGGGAGTTAAACAGTATCTTCATTTTCAGAAGCTCTCTGCAGAAGCCACTTTTATTCTGCAATCTGTTCTCTGCTATAGTATATCACCTGTTAATAACCTTCAAGTTATGTTACAATTGCTCCTGGATCATTTGTATGCAGATGCTTTTTCTTTGCTCTACAAAGAAAACAGGCAAGTTAAAAAAAAAAAAAGTGGGTGCACTTCTGTAGTAAAGAAAGATGGAAGAGGTGAGGGGGAAACAAAGCATGAAAAGAGCCCAATATCTGGGGCAAAAAAAATGTGTTTCAAATGATAGATTTTACTTTAGGATAGAGGCCTGGTGAACAATTTGTACATGATTGTGACCTGCTTGAGCCCTTCTTCAATAATTTGTTGCGGAGGTATGTTTGTCTGAACAAGGACAAACTTTTTACCTTTAGGTGTCTACTTTCCATTCCTCTTGGCTGTGAAGGAAAAAAAGCCTAAATCCATCCATACTTGAGAACAGGATTACCTCCAAATGCAAAGGCAGATGCATACAATATAAATACTTATTACCTTTCATGTTTTATTTATACACTGTAAAGAGTTTTGAAAACTTTTAATTTCAGTTGCCCCTTTCATTAACATAATAATCCAGAATAGTGTAATATACTTCACTTTGGCTTCCCCACAGCTGAAATCACAATTCCCATTCTTTATATGTTGGCTCACATTGATTCTGCTATTGCAGTTTTTATGTCCTTTTTGTGTTCCTTTGTTTTACTGCAAGATTTCCTATTTGTTCATGTGGGATACAATTCTGTATTCTGCTTCTCATAACTGTATGAAATGTGACAATTACCAGGTGGTGATGAAATGTCATGAGCTCTGAGAAACAAATATTAAGTTTTAATATTGTAACAAGACAAATAACAGTAAGAGAATATACAACTAATAAATATGAGAGGAAATGCTGCCAAAAATGTACAGAATCAGGATGATATGATTTTTTTTTTTTTTTGTACTACAAGTCCAAGGAAACACACTACACTGTGGAAGTGTACTACTAAGGACAGATATTATGAATCCTTTTCTCTCATGCAACCTCAACAATTAATAAATACCTTGCAAACCACTTATACAGGCTTGTTTCCATACCAAAGAAATCACAACAACAACAACAAAATAGTTACTGGATAAAGTGTTGAAAAGGGAAAATAAATACGTGTTTTGTTAAGGGAAATATAAGTCAGTTTTATGCTAGAAAGAAACAGTTCTGCTGCAACTTAACAGAATGCAAACCAAGAAAATCTTAAAGTAAGTATTTCATTTTATATATTCAAAACACACTTGAAACTAATAATGACCTACTATTGTGGTTTATTGTAGAAAAGGGCCCCTAGATAATTGCCTTCCACCTTGGAAGGCTCTGATTGTTTCTACCAGTACAATATATCCAGCACAAAACATACGTGTTTCTGGTGAGAGTGATCTTTCTTTATGTTGAGTTATTTAGTCTTATTATTGGTATGTTCAAGATAGCCTGACCTTCAGCTTTATGTTTTCTTTGCTATTATTATGGGTTCAAACATTCAAAACTTAGAACCCTTCCAAGCAGTACACTATAGATGTAAAGATGACTGTGTTCAGCATCGCACTAAACAGAAGTAGCATACTTCAGAGACTAAGCAGCCACAGGCATACATAAATTCAAAGATCCTCAAGGTGCATTGACTTTTATTATTTGCATCTACAGATCATGGTGAATATGGAAATAAAAATATTTTATTTTAAATATAGAGAGTATTATTTGTTGTAGTGTAAAACAGAAAGGAACTATTAGAGCCTCAACTTTGACAAACATGAATCCTCAGTTAAAGGATTAGGAAACTAAAAGCAAAAACCCTTCATTTTCTGCAAGCACCGTGATAGAGTAGACGGTATATTTAAACTAGGATATGAATGTTTGAGGCTGTGAGTTTGTAATAGATCATTGCTCCTTCTCCATTGATGTAATATTTCAAAGAGTAGATTATAATTTTTGCCTAGTGTTCAAAATTAATTCCAAGACTGATGACATAAGTTCACTTCATCTATATTTTCATTAATAGGCATTTTCTGTGTTTTTATATATATACACATAAATATAAGCTAGTTCATGGCTTTATAAATGAGCTATTGTGCTTTTGTAACGGTTCAGGCATGTCTTTGCATGTGTAGCTACCTTTCCATATGTATGAATATGTACATATTTATATTAAAACACTTGTTTCAAAGTTTAATCATGCACAAAAACTACAAGCTGCCTGGAGTTTCAAATGTTTTCCTGAGTGATGTAGAAATAAAAACAGAGAAGTTATGCCTATGTTTATCAGGGATCAAGTGCTTAAAGGTACAGTATTCCGTTTTGCTCTGTTAATACTTTGAAATACATCTTGTCATCCAATCAACTTAAATGGATCTAAAAGAATTAAGGGGGATGTCAGTTCAAGGGTGAAAACAAAATGCAGAAAGAGATGAGTGCAGCTTGATTCCTTTAAGTTCATCACCTACATAGAAACTACCAGCCTGTAGCACATCCTTCCCACCGTACATTAGAACAAAGCATAAATGCACATCACTGCTTTTGGTGCTTTTGATTCTCACAGACTATGGACAACTTCATCCAGGTACTTCCTTGAAGTTTGCTAAAAGAGTTTTGGACTGCTCTATGTTCCACATGAAGAGACATGGGACTTCCATTGGCAGCCCACTTCAGTTTAGTTCCTAATGAGACCTGCTGACCTGTCCAAACAAATACATTAAGAACAACAAGAGAGTCAAGGAGATTCACAGTCCTTTATTGGATGTGGGGTGGTGAGCATTGACACCAAGGATGAGGAAAAGGCTAAGGTTCTTAATGCCTTCTTTGCCTCAGTCATCAATTGCGAGACTAGTTATCGCCAGGGTATTCACCGCCTGAGCTGGACATCAGGGACAGAGAGCAGAATAAACCCCTCATAATCCAAGAGGAAGCAGTTAATGACCTGCTATGCCACTTAGACACTCGCAAGTCTATGGGCCGATGTGGGATCCATCTGAGACTCCTGAGGAAGGTAGCAGAGGAGCTTGACAAACCATTCTCCATCATTTATCAGCAGTCCAGGCCAACAGATAGCTGGAGTCTTGCTGATGTGATGTCTATCTACAAGAGGGGTCAGAAGGGGGGTCCAAGGCATTACAGGCCTGTCAGCCTGACCTCAGTACTGGGAAAGATTATAGAGCAGTTCATCTTGAGTACGTTCACTGGGCATGTACAGAGCAAACAGGAGATCAGGCACAGCCAGCATGGGGTTCATAAAGGCAGGTCCTACTTGACCGACTTGAGCTCCTTTTATGACCAGTTAACCCACCCAGTGGATAAAGAAAAGGCTGTTAGATGTTATTTACCTGGTCTTTAGCAAAGCCTTTGACACTATTGCCCACAGCATTCTCCTGAAGAAGGTGGTGGCTGATGGCTCAGAGAAGCATACACATCATTGGGTAAAACGCTGGCCTAATGATAGAGACCAGAAAGTTGTGGTGAACAGAGTTAAATCCAGTTGGCAGTCAGGAATGGCTGCTCCCTTGGTAGGTTTGCAGATGACACCCAGTTGGTTGGGGGTGTTAATCTCCTGAAGGGCAGGATTGCTCTGCAGAGTAATCTGGACAGGCTGGGTCAACAGGCTAAGGTGCTAGGCTAACAGTTGTACTTGATGATCTTAGAGGCGTTTTCCAAACTTAATGATGCCATGATTCTGTGATTCTGACCTTGAATATCCAAACCAAGGTAACAGGAGTCAGGGAAGTCTTGTGTGTTAAGGAAACCTTTCATGCTCTAATACAGGCACCCTCTTATGCAATGATGTCTCTTAGCAAACAATATTTATTCATTTATATTTATTCTCCCGTTTTGAAAGGCTACAGACTTACTTCAATCCTATGCTTATCCAAATATTCTGGTGCCTTTCTAACAAACTATAGCTAGTGAGCTCATTCTCTGGAGAATCACAGTGTTCATCAGAACACTTTGTCTTCACAGATTCTAAAAGCTGGAGCAAACAGCTTGAAATTCTCGGGTAGATAATTAAAAATCCTAGAATATGCACATCAGTTTTGCTAACTGAAGGACTGCTCCCGTGTACTGAGTAGCACTCAAGTTGAGTTATTTGTTTTTTATTTAAATTCTCCTATGCACCAGGAAGCATTATATATACTTTTTATTCTGAGGCAGACTTAATGTTTCCTATTGACCTGAAGGAATAATATAACTTTCAAGCATTCACTTAGCACCTTCCAGACAAGGTGCCATTATAAAGAAAAGATGTGTGATAGATGGAAATATATACATGTATGTATCTCAGTGCTTAAGTTTACAGACAGTTTGAAAAGAGAGAAAGTAAGTAGTTGGATATTGAGAAAAAGTTAAACAAAAGAAAAGTCATTGTCAATGAATTAGAACATGGTAAGGGAATGATTTTCACAAAGAAAGCACGCAGAAGTACACATGTATGTTGATTTATTTTTATTTTACTCTGCTCAAGGTGGAAAAAGCAAAGACAAAAGGAAAATCTAACTAATTATAGTAGGAATTTCTTAAAAGATAGGGAACAATAAGGAAGCCCAAATCCAGAGGTGTGTCTAGGAAATGGCACATCTTTTATCTAATTTGTGTGAACAGTAACTACTAAACAATCAGAAATCAAAGTTCCTAGTGAAGAATTGAAGAAATCTCCCCGCCTTCTGTCCTGTGAAGCTCAAGGGTTTGGGGTTTTGCCACCATAAAAAGAAGTTTTCTTTTTTGCATTTGGCCTTGTTTTCCTCATGATTACTTCCTTTTTCAAGTGTCTTAAAATTAACAAAGATCTCTCACAAAGTTTCTTGAAGAACTTACCATTACCCTACAATCCAGCCTCTACCTGTCTTTTCCTGCTTTTTACAACTGATCTTAAGAAAAGGAACAAACACTATTTCACAAAATCATGATTGGCATATTGCGTTAGAGTATTTAAGAATGTAAATTCTTAGCACCTAATGTTTCCTGCCACACAGCTTATCACAGGGCAGTGCACTAAGGTCCTGAACTAGTGACATGGCAGAGTGAAGACAGAAGCCTGAGCTGGGGAAACAGCTTTGTTCCCAGGCCCTGGAGTAGCTGGGGTGGGAGTGTGTAAAAAGCAGTTTGCTTGGAGGGTGGAACAAGGTGCATTAAGAAGCAGATGCTCTCATCTCCAAATGAAAGCTGCCGTAATCAGTATACAGCATTCTCTCAGACAATTCAAGGCTTTAGGGGGTGAGGGGCAGGGTGGAGGGGCAGGGGGGAAGGGAATCTTTTAGTTCAGTGCATAAATGTAAGAGGATTGTCAAACTGGATAGGCAGGAGTCTATCACACTAAAAATTATTATTCAAGTTTAAAGTAAAGCTTTGTTTAGTTGTAATGAAAGGAACAGAATTTTAACAACAGAAGTTCTGTTCTTTCCCTTTTTTTTCTCCCTTTCCACATTCAGTTCCTCTGCACCTGCTTCCAGTTTTGGCTTCTTGGCAGTGATGCTTTAAGAGACATCAGCTGGCAGTGGCAAACTGTTAAAAGCTCCCCCACAAAGCAGCTTTGCAAATGCCAGCCATTTATTCACTGGTGCATGCCAGCTTAACGCAAGGTTTCTTTCCCTCTCTCTTCTCTGCTCTCAGGTTTCACTTCCTAACAACAGCAATGGTCTATGTCTTTCAGTATCCATTAAATGTGGTCACTTATACTTGTTGTTTTTGTAATGTTTTGATTCAAAGGGTGTTGCATAGAAATTCTGCTAAAGCTCTGTTTCTTCTTTGCAGGCATAGCTGTTGCACCACAAGTTTTGTTCTGTTTTCTTTTTTTTTTTTTTCTTTTAAACAGATGGTGGGAAAGCTAAGTTTTTGAGGTCTTGGAGGTATTTTGTTGCATTTCTATTTTCTCTCTTCTGATTTTCTGCCACTCTAGAAAAAGTAATGGAGGAGGAGGAGAAGGAGAAGGAGAAGGAGAAGGAAGCAACACCTTTAACAGTCAAGACAAGTGTGCTGTTCCCATGCTGACTGAGAGATTACAGTACAATTTGGTTTCCAGTGCCCCAGTGTAAATGTGGGGCTTTTAACATCCATTAGACTGCCTCCAGAATTCTGTGTATGGTAGGATAAAAAATTTGGCCCAATAAGCCATCTGTCCATTTACTGCATCATTTCAAGAAAGTGACACTGAAGTACGAGAATTCCACAGCATCTATTCCCTATAAATATAAAGCTCATCTTTAATGCCTGCTGTCTGAAGGTTCCTTCTAGGCCATCTGGGGAGAGAAGGAATGCTATTTTTGCAGTGTGAACTACTGAAACTTTTCCCTATATTCCAAACTCTTTCCACAGATAGTTCTGATTGGGGAAGAATTGCCCCAGAGCCCTTAATACAGACAGGTTAAAGTATAAAGTTTTGCTTCTGTGGCATATGGGCATGGAGCAGGAACCAGATGATTTATGGACCTATTGTCCTCATGCTCCTTTTCAATAAGGCCTGAGCCTATTCCTGTTTATTGAAAAGATTTCCATTGACTTTCACCAAGGTTGAATGAAGTCCTTCTGCAAAGGAGTTAACAAAACTGTGTGCCCTCACTTTTGGACTAAAGAGGAGCAGTATTGCAGAAGAGTTGCAATAATGACATAAGGGATAAAAGCAGTATTGATGGTAAGAGAGTAAATATCTCAGATAGGCAGAGCATTACATTTCTTTCCAGACACTTAACTGGATTAATATTTCTTTACTAAGTTATGAAAAAGCTTAGATAAAATTAATGCAATGAGGGTGAAGAGCAGACACAACATGAGTGGAAGAGTTAACAAACTGCATCCTAATAGCTACTTACCCACATTTATGTTTGAGGAACTGTGACTCTTAAGAGTGATGCCCAGAAACCGGGTATGCTGCAAAAACTTAACACACATGCCTTTCTACATTTTACCCTGGATGCTGGTATTAATATGCCCACTGCAACACTTCATAAGGTTTTTATTCTATTTTATGTAAACATCAGTCATTTCATTAGTAGTTAATGACAGGGCTTGGGTTATGCTGTCAGAATGAAGGTCTAAGAACACTAGCTTGCAGGCAAAGAAGCTAGTGAACTCTGGTAAGTACATTTACAGGAGAAACAAACATGGCCCTTGCATCAATGCATGCACTTGATACTGCCCAAAATAATAGTCAAAAATTATTTAGTTAGAGTTCATTCTCTGAAGGCTAAATTGACCCAGACTGAAAGAACAAAGAGTATAGAAAGCTTGGAAAAGAAGACACACATGAAACCTGACCCACAGAGAACAGGAATAAGAACTAGTTTAAACAGCTTTTAATATGAGATGAAAAAGGTTTGAAGTTATGAGTAAACTATCTTCTGCTTGAATTTATATCAAGAGGGAATAAAAATTGTTTTTGTAAATAAGAATGATACCTGGCTCCATACCATGCAACAATCTCTAAAAACTGAATTTTTGACGGAAGTACTTGGGTCACAACAGAAAACAGGATGAGATCATTAAGAAGGTTTCTGCTTGCAGCTTTGAATTTGAACCTAAATCAATGGTCCATTAACCCTAAGATTATGAGACGGAAAACATGCCTAACTGCAAATGTTGGCAAGCATCGTATGACTCTTTAAATAAATGAGGTGGAGAAGGAATGCTCTAGTACCATTTTGTCTTAGATGTATTTTGGAGCTGTAGCAGTCCTGAAAGTGTACCCCAATAAGTATGACATACTTCTGGTTTTAGAAAGTGTATTTTGTAAGATAAATTAAACACATAATTTTCTTGCCATCTCTGAAAAGGAGGAATAGTTTCATAATAGAATAAGGGCTTGGCCCAAGTTGAACTTAATGCCAGGAGTGCTTGGTCACATGTTGGGTGTCCTAGGGAAAACCCCAGTAGAGTTTCTTGAAGCATGAAAGCCTTTGCAAACACAGAGAAATCACAGAAAACCTGAAAATATCATTCATTTTATTATGAAATATTGCCTTTATAGTAGGTCAGAGCAGCTTCAAATGTTGTGTGGAAATTACAGGGCTCTGAACTCTCGTAAAAAGATGACTGGAAAAGAAATTCTGTGATTTACAGAATTTGAGGATCACATTCTCCAGATTTGTACTGACTTGATCTCTTCTGCCTGTAACTTTAGCAGAGTTTCAATTGTTAACTCCTTCTGGTCTCATATGTAGCCATGGTATATTGGCCTACAAATCCTACTGTTAAACTCGTATTTGTCTGCAGTACCTCTGGTAAGGTTGAGAAATCAGGCTCTCTAGTAACAATTCCAATAGTAATATCCCTTTCAATAACAGTGAAGGATATGCTTGTAGGCCTAAAATATTTACACTGTCACAGTAACAGTCTAGAGTGGTTTGGGGTTTTGGTTTTGGGTTTCTTTTGATAAAGCATCATACATTGAAATTTGAGACTTTGACTACATGTGCAATCACATCCAAATCCCAGTGTAAAACAGCTGTAGTACCTGTATGCCTGAAGATATTTCTTTCCTATTGTGATAGGTTGGGGCGAAACCCTCCCCAAAACCACACAGCGTCTGCAGCCCCTTTCCTTCTCCTCCCACCTTCCCCCGTACGAACCCAAGGGAAAGGGAGATGGGAAAAGGACTGAAATGCTGAAAATGAGCAGACCAAAACTGTACGATTATATACACATGTATATACACTTATATGCAACTAGAATACCATGTACACAGGATAAGAGACCCCAAAAACCTCCCCCTGCCCTGAAGGGAAATAAGAATCCAAAACAGATCAATAAAAACTAACAAGAGAAAATCTCACTACTCTCCTTAGATAGTAGGACTTCATTAAGCAACCCCCCAGCACTCTGCGCTGTTCAGAGTCTACAGGGCTTCACCGGGCCCCACTCCTCCACACGAGCAGCTGATAGCAGCAGAGTCTTGCTCACCAGGCCACCAGAAGAGAAGAGAGGGAAGAGGAGAGTCTGACTCCCTGATTTATACCCTGGTTTACGTAGAAAATCGCATAGAATACTGGGAAATGGAGTTCTTTCTCAGCCACAACCTGGCTATTCAAGAGGGTCCAAAATCAAACCATTACACCTATCTAGAGTGTAATGCTTGTACTGTAATAAAGCAGAGTACAGTTGAAGGTGAGAATGCCTTCAGTGCATAGAGTACTTAATTTTTGTTAATGTCAGATAACCATAATGGAAATCTAAAAAGGAGGAAGAAAGCAGTTAGACTCCAGTGCCTATGACAGGCTAAAGAATAGAAAAACCTCAAGAAAACAAAATTTATCAATACATAAGAGAGACCACAAAGACTCAATCCACAGAAAAATGACATGGTGATGGAATGTTGTCTATTGCGCTGATATTGGTTTCATACCTTATGTGTGGTACATGTAGAATTATTTAATGGGAAAACAAAAATCAGACAAATGCATACTAATTATCATAGAATCATACAATCATTTGGTTGGAAAAGACCTTTGAGCTCTTCAAGTCCAACTATACTTGTCCATTACTAAACCATATCACTGAGCACCCCATCCACCCTTCTTTTAAATACCTCCAGGGATGGCGAATCAACCACCTCCCAGGGCAGCCTGTTCCAGTGCCTACTAACCCTTTCAGTGAAGAAAATTCTTCTGGTGTGTAGTCTGAACCTCCCCTGCTGCAACTTGAGTCTTTTCCTCTCATCCTATTACTAATTACTTAGGTGAAGAGACCAACTTCCACCTTGTTACAACCTCCTTTCGTGTAGTTGTAGAGAGTAATAAGGTCTCTCCTCAGCTTCCCTTTCTCTATGCTAAACAACCTCAGTTCTCTCAATTACCTTACATATGTACAAATAATTAATATTCTTGTCTTTGTACAGAATATTGACATAAATTTTGAAAAACTTTCCCAGGAACAATCTTATCTCCTTCATTATTCAGGGTGTTATGGGATTGGGTGAGTCAGTTATCCAAGGCTTCCTGTTAATTCACTTCAGTTATCATACAAAAAACATACATCAAATTCAACATCATGGATTTGAATGCAATGAAAACTTTGGAAGATGTGTTGAGTCTTTAATCCTCAAGTGTTACATTTGGCTGAAGAAAAAAGAGCCACAGAATCTTCCAGAGCAAAACTGAACTCCCAAAATGGTTTGGAATGTAGGAAATCTGTAATAGCAGTTAGCATTACTAGATAAGAACTTTATATTTGCAAGGTAGTATGCAAGAAGAGTGCAATTTAAAGGAAATAAATTAATCTTAATTTGTCACTGTTTGCTCAAAATCAGATGCCTTCATGCACATAGAAACCAAGAGTACTGGGAAAGGACAATGAAGGCTCAAACAATTTTCATAGAAAGCAGCGTCAAATTAAGAGGTAACACAACCATATTTTGTAAAATAAAAGACTGGTTTGGAAAACAGAGTTTTAAGAGGGAAGGAAAGAATTAACCAAGACAGAACATTTATTGGTTTTTAGATTCTTAGTAAAATTACTTAACCCTGAAGTAATGCTTACATTTCATAGAATCATAGAATCACCAGGTTGGAAGACACCACTGGATCTAGTCCAACCATTCCCACCAATCTCTAAACCATGCCCCTCAGTACGTCATCCACCCTCACCTTAAACACCTCCAGGGAAGGTGAATCAACCACCTCCCTGGGCAGACCATTCCATTGCCTAATGACCCATTCAGTGAAGAATTTTTTCCCTATGTCAAGACTAAACCTCCCCTGGTGGAGCTTGAGGCCATTCCCTCTTGTCCTGTCCCCTGTCTCTAGGGGGAAGAGGCCAGCTCCCTCCTCTCCACAACCTCCCTTCAGGTAGCTGTAGAGAGCAATAAGGTCTCCTATCAGCCTCCTCTTCTCCAGGCTAAACAACCCCAGCTTTCTCAGTTGCTCCTCATAAGACTTTTTCTCCAGCCCCTTCACCAGCTTTGTCACTCTTCTCTGGACAAGCTCCTGAGCCTCAACATCCTCCTTGTGATGAGGGGCTCAGAACTGAACACAATATTAGAGGTGTGGTATCACCAGTGCCGAGTAAAGAAAGAGCACTGGTCACAGATTTCCTGATACAGGTCAAGATGCTATTGGCCTTCTTGGCCACCTGGGCACACTGCTGGCTCATTTTCAGTTGGCTGAAGCAATCGACCAACACTCCCAGATCCTTCTCTTCCTGGCAGTTTTCCAACCAGGCTTCTCCCAGTCTGTAGCACTGCATAGGGTTGTTGTGCCCCAAGTACAGGACCCAGCATTTGGCCTTGTTAAACCTCATGCCATCGGTCTCTACTCAGCAGTCCAGCCTGTTCAGATCCCTTTGCAGAGCCTCCCTACCCTCCAGCAGATAGACACTTCCACCCAGCTTAGTGTCGCCTGCAAACTTGCTAAAGGAGCACTTGATGCCTTCATCCAAGTCATTGATGAAGACATTGAACAGGG
>WAAB01006792.1:23086-35452 GCA_013389865.1 Piaya cayana
GAGGAGTCTGAGAGGAGACCTCATTGCTCTCTACAACTACCTGAAAGGAGGTTATAGAGAAGACAGGACGAGGGGGAATGGCCTCAAGCTCCACCAGGGGAGATTTAGGCTGGACATTAGGAAAAAATTTTTCACAGCACTGGAACAGGCTGCCCAGGGAGGTGGTTAATTCACCATCCCTTGAGGTGTTTAAGGCATGGGTGGACAAGACGCTGAGGGTGATTAGTGTTTGATAGGAACAGTTGGACTGATGATCCGGTGGGTCTCTTCCAACCTGGTTGTTCTATGATTCTATGATTTTATCCAAAATCCTATTACAGTTTGAATCTATTTGCTGTGTTATTCACTTCTGCCTGAATCGAAGGCAGAGTTGACTGGCTACTGCTAAACAGCTGGGACATTTCATCCCAGAGGTGGTTACACTTCACAGCTGCCTCAAATGAGGAACGTGATGCTTTCTGCAGCTTTCAGTTTTAAACTAGTGCTTTTAAGAAGGTTCATAAGAATAAACAATAGTGAGATGCCTTTCCAGGGACCAGGCTGTGTGTGTTATATGAGTACTAAACCGCTCAGATACTTTGGCAATAGTTATCATTAGTATTTGCAAAGTTGTTCAGAGTATGTTGATTAATCATATTCCAGATTTGCAAGCAAGAACATGTTTACTTCATTCCAAATACATTCTTACGTATGCATTCAGACTATATTGATAACTGTCCCACAGTTACATAGTACTTCACCTTGAAGAGCACTGAAGTACTCTACCACTCCCAAACAAGTCAGTCTGAGGGGAGACACTAGAACAGATCTCTCCTTTTTGGCAGAAGGAAGGAGACTGGGCCATTTCCACCCTCTCATTCTTCTTGGGAATAAGTCTAGAGATGTGAAAAGCATAGCAAAGGGCTTTCAGTAGCTCCTTCCTTGGTCGCTTGCTCACACACCTTCTTAGGCTAAATGTTTTCAGAACAACAACAGTAACATTTAAAAAAGATATGGAGCCTGTTTCTGGTATTTTAAAAGCTTTCAAACTAAGCAGTGTATAGTACCATCCTATGTCCTTTGTGAAACCTCACTTTCCACATGTTTGGACTTTCAAGTTATTTCTTATTCCGTTTTGCTTTTTTATCTCCACAAAGTTAGATGAGGCTGTGAAATGCTAACAGCATATATTTTTTGTTCACTATTTTCAAAGAAAAATATATCACCTTTTTTATGGGCGTCCATGGATAACCTTCCTTTAGGAGGTGTTCTATGCAGATTTCTGAATTGTTGGCATAAACAATTCCATATGTTTTTCTTTCAAATTTATTTCAAGCACAGTTAAACGTTCATCTCAATTCAATTGTAAACAAACAATCCATCATTTTTTTTCATGTAAGTAAAACAAATGCTCACTGACCAAGTGCTTCTTTAGTCAAAAACTTTCTTCTTCTGCAACTGAGGTGTCTTCAGTTTTATTACATGTAGTTAAAACACTCTTGTTTTTTCTAAATTCTTTTCCATTGGAGCACTTCAAAGAATTTGGATTCTAGAGCGTCTTGTTTGTGGTTTGTATTTTCTGATGTAATACTCTTGAGTGAAGGAGAAAAGACCTTGCTCTCTTCTTATTTTTTTTAAAAAATACATATTTCTATCTCTATTTATATATACACAAGGATACAATCATAAACAGACCTACAGGAAAGCTTGATTTCTATGATGTGTAGAAAAACAAAAGTTCTAAATGAGGTAGAAATACAGCCGAAGTCTGATTCTACTACCACTGAAATGGCTTGCCTCAATCTTAATTAACAGCCAAAATAATGCTGAAATGCTGGAATACACCCATAAATACAATATTTTGAAAGGAACACCAACAGAATGTATTACTGATAAATAACTATGAAAACATCTCCACATACTTACTTTACCGTAAGTCTGGAGTGACTCCCTTAACATAAAAAAAGAGCCATATAAAGCATCAGACAAGAATGTGTCTCGGTATCTGGTATTTTAGCTCTTTAGATAAGATCCCAGAAAAAATATCTGCTTTGTTTATTCCAGAAAATACTTCCAGTGTNAAGTCTGGAGTGACCCCCTTAACATAAAAAAAGAGCCATATAAAGCATCAGACAAGAATGTGTCTCGGTATCTGGTATTTTAGCTCTTTAGATAAGATCCCAGAAAAAATATCTGCTTTGTTTATTCCAGAAAATACTTCCAGTGTCTACAGATCTATAGATATGGTTCCCTTCCCCTTCCCCTTCCCCTTTCTTTGATCAATGGGTATCACCTCCAAAAGAATCAGTACTTTTCAGTTCAATTTCCCAGCACTGGCTGGATCACATTACACAGTTAGAGACCCACCATCTCCCAAACCAACCTCCCCCAGCAAGAGGAGCATCACTTTTCTCTGAATGCTTTACTTGGTGTAGATATGGCACAACAATGTGGGTCAGAGAAATCTAGAAAGTGAGAGAAATAAACATGGTTGATGCAAACCAGCACATAGGAAGGGGGAGGGATAATTCCTCCAAGAATTCTTTATTGCCTTCACTTTGATATCTCTGTTAAATTTCTTTCCTTCATTACGTGTAATCACAGTCTGCATGTTCATTTTTCTCTTGCATACATTCCTTGCAGGTGAAGTTTTTATTCTAGAGAGAAAGGAATACAATACTCAACTTTATTCCCCAAAGGAATAAGGCCTGATCAGAAATCCAATGACACCCATGGAAACACTGACTTCAGCCAGCTCTGAAAAGCCAAGTCTGCTCTTTTGAACAGTTAGCTCACATTTGCCATCGCATTTAGGATCATATGCTTACTACTTCATTGCTTTGTTTGGATTGTCTCTGTAGAATAGAATTCAGCATGGGATATCACTTCAATAGAGCACAATAGAGGATGTTAGCAACCATTGACTAGTAAAAACGTGTGTCTGTGAGAGGCTGTCCAGGTCAGTCTAGGTTTCTGAGGTACTATGCAGTCATTAGCTGGAACAGCACACACGCATTCTCTTTTAAACTTGTTTTTCTGAAGATGTTACTAACACAAACTCTAAACTTTGAATAAACTGAAGAGAAATAGGCTGTATTTTACATTCATTGCAGTTTTAAGTTATCCACAAAGTGCTTTAACTATAAACATGGCCACTAACACGGTAATGTGTATTATCCTGAAAGAAAGTTAGGTTCGATCTTAAAGTAAAACAAAGGCAAAGAAAGGGAAATCTAGCACGTAGGACCTGAACAAGACATTAATCTTCATATAGGTGGATAAACATCAAAATCACTGATAAGTGAGCAGGAGAAGCATGGCTTTTTTAGCCTCATCTCGCAAATACACTGTTCAAGTATTTACAAAGATGTACTCTAATTGTAGGATCATTACCATTGTTACTTACAGAAAAATCTCTCTTATATCCTCCTCCAATGACAGAAAACTCTGTGCACAGGAAAAACAACTGAATGGTGGGTGTGGTAGGGAAGCATAGTAATGAGGACAGCTAAGGGCTTTATTCCCTGGCAGGCTGGGAAATTCTGCTGCTGCTTCCAAAAACCAAACAGTAATGTAAATCTCTGCCAACTTATCCTTCCTTCTCACTCCTTTTTCAACATGTACAGGGCATGTTCCAGGTGTCTGTGAACTTTATCAGTTTGAAACTTTAAACTTTTTTTTTTTCTGTTATCAAACATCCTGGTCAGTGGAAGACGTCATCCTTCCAGTACAGAGAAATATAGGAAAAGCAGAGAAGTGTGTCTCTGAACCAATATAGTTTGACATGTGCAGAAACAAGGACTTATCAGTGCCCTCACGACCTGTTCCTATAGACATAGCTTTTATTTTATTTAATCTGATGTTTGTAAGTATTTTGGACAGAGCTGAAAGCATGCTAACAATTGTATTATAAGTTCAGAAAAGATGATGTGAAAAATTATTAAAAGGAATTGTAAAAGGATAGATAGGATAAAGAGGACAAGGGGAAGACAGCTTTGAAGAAGAGAGAGGGAATGTCCAGGAAAGGTGAGGTAAGGATGAAAATTCTTCATGGAATTAGGAGAAGCTAGAGAAATGCCATGACATCCCAGAGCAACATGATTGTCTTTAGGACCTCTTGGTTATAAAGATTCCTCTTTTTAAAAAAATTATCTTTACTCATTGCTCCTATGTCTGTCTGCTTCTGGATAATTTCTTTTAGCAAAGGAGCAGGCATACGATGTCAATTTTCACACTACTGCTCTGTTTTTCTAAAGGCGGCATTCCTCTAAGAAATGAAATCTTCTATCTGTATGTGTATACACCAACATAAACACACCTCCCCTAGCCAGACACAAAGGAGTAACTTCAGTTTCCATCTTTACACACTCCATCCACATCTTCACGTCCCGTGCCTATATTCTGCCATTTCCTTAGTTCCTTTATGACAGTTTTCCCTGGATTCATTATGAAATTCAAGATAATCAGTAGGTAAAACCAAAATAATACCTTTTCTTTTCTCTCTCCTAAGGTCAGCTTGCTCAGGGTGTTTCTGTGAACAGTGTATGCATCTTGTTTATGCATAACCTATTTTGCAACAAGCAAGCACTTCTTCCCAGCTAAGGTGACTGAATACTGATTTGGTTTACTCTTCTTCAATTCTCACTCCTCCTTCTCCTGCCTTCTACTCTTCTTGTTTTTCCCCCTTTTCCCTCTTCTTGTGCACTTGCCATAGGAAAGTGAAAAAAAAAAAAGAAACAGACAGAGAAAAGCCATCCACCCCCTTCTGCTCTATCCATTAGCCCAAAAGAAGGGTATCGTTTCCAAGCATTCCTCATAATTCTCCAGCCATTGCCCAGGCAACAGCAACAAGGAGCTGGCGGGCCCTGTGGAGAGAAAGCAGTCCCTGTCTGGAGTTCACTGTATCACTAGGACCAAAAACCTCCCTCCCCCACCTCATAATTCTCCATTCTCCTTTCCACTACAAAAATGTTGCATGTACATGCATGCACACACACTTCAACACACAGACTTGCATGTCATCTGT
Organism: Piaya cayana; assembly: GCA_013389865.1. Lineage (NCBI taxonomy): Eukaryota > Metazoa > Chordata > Aves > Cuculiformes > Coccyzidae > Piaya > Piaya cayana. Next base: position 28,092 of record WAAB01006792.1, read on the forward strand.
GTCTTTCCCCCATGTAGTACGTGAAACCATGAGCACATGCATTTCATCACTCTTGGTTTTGTGTGACCTCCTCTTCGCAGAACACACACCAAGAGAGGCCAATAGAACATTTAAAAACTGTCATCACCCTTATATTTATTCTAAAATGACCCTATGTCCCTTCTATTCTGTCAGTTTTAATGATTCACTGTTGCAATATCAGGGTAAATGTTAGGTCTAACTTTTTAAAGTTCAGCCTCCTATAGGAAAAATTTAAGGAGTTTTACATTACACAGTAATTGTTGAGCACATATGGCTCAGTAGCTAGATGCTATAGTGACAGATAATTCAGAAATGCCAGCCAGGGACTCAGCATAAGCATTTAGGAGAAGATATAAAAAGGTCTGGAAGCCTTTGAAGATACTTAAACCTTCAGTTACCTTTCAGATGGGTTGTGTTGCTAGAAGTGTGTTTATCAGCTAGGGAAAGGATTGGTGAGAGAAATCTCCTTATCAGATCTCATGGTTTAAAAGGCAGTTTTAGTTATGACAGCTGTTTCTGGGATATGAAGAGGTTTTTCAGAGCTGTGGGCTCTCTATCCCCTGTATCCAGCAGTGAAAGCCCTCATTTGTCTTCCCACCATCATGTTGATGCAGCTGGGTTTGACACTGCTTACCTCAGCACTTTTTTTTTTGTTACAAACAGAAGGCTTACTTGTGATCCCAGCCTTTTCCTATCAAACGACACTCAGCTTGCAGTTTTGGTAACCTATTTACTGTCACTAACCCAGTAAAAAACCAAAAACAAATGTTCTCAACTAATAAATCCTTGAGCCCAGATAGATTCAGCTACATTGGCAGGATTACATCAAACTGTCCAGACTGATACCAGTGCTCCTGGAAACCTCAATCCAAGCAAGTACAGAGTGGGGTGCCTATAGCATCCTTTATACATTCACTTGGGCTGTACTTTGATCATGTGGTGTATGGGACAGTCATGTGTACAGTGTTAGAGAGCGGGTGTGCATTTTAAAAAGTTATCTACTTCCCTGTTGATTGTTGTGTTTATTTGAACACTTTTATTATAAAATAAATAGCATAAGAGTATAAACAGTCTGTATAGATCAACAGCATAAACTGTTAGTTTAGTTAGACACTAGGCAAATGGGAAGAGTACTTCCATGTTTCTTAGCTGCAGGGAAGACATCATTTTACTACAGACAAAAGGTCAAAAAAGTTTAGCTATTGCAACTCTGTACTCTGCTTTACTGCATACAGGGTGAGGTTACACCCTTATATAACACTATAGGAGTGGAAATATTCCTTCAGTGTGCGGATGGTAACATTGTTTATCATTACATTCCTCTTTCTGATCTCTGTAACTTCCTTATAAAGCTAAAATATAGTATTTCCACTTGAGACAGGGTTCTGCTCTCTAAACCCTTGACATGGCTCCCAGTAAGATTTCAGATTGCAGCTCAGGAGGGATAGGGCTGAGCAATTGTGCCTATATCAAACTATTTCTATGAATTTGCTGGCATGATTCGTTTGATAATGTGTTGAACGCCCCAGAGTTTGGTAGACTAGGAAGACACAACATACACAGCCTAGTTTGTTTCACTCTCCGTCAGGGTTTCCACACTTCCTCTGCTTCTTGTCGGGGAAAGTTAATATATTTAAAAAATATATTACTCAGGGTACAAATTAAGTACTGATGAAGACTTGATCTGTTCTTCATGCACAATAAAGACCAAAAAAACAGCTGTTACCCAGAAGAACTCTTCTTTACAATCATAACATCTGCCTAGCAATGGGCAAAGTCCACTGTGCTGCCGCCACAGAAAGGAAAAGAGGTATTTCTGGCAAAATGGTGGGGAGAAGAAACAAGGGAGCCATTTTGTGCTAAACTGTGACTTCCAGAGCCACTTTGTGGGAAGTGTATAGATGAGGTTTCATTGAAGGGGGAAAGTGCAGGAAGTACTCAAACTCTGACATGTGTTCTTAATGAAAAGTGCTTGATAAACTAGGCATTCTGCCATCCTGTAACATCCACTTGTTGGACCAAAATATGGAAAAATGAGGAAGATAGAAAGTATCATGAAAAAGAAAGGTAGTTCTGTTGTTAAACTTGGCAGTCAGGAGGCAGCAATTTAAAGCCAGTCGCTGATACAGGTTGCCTGCATGACCCTGGTCACATCAAATCATTTAATCTTGCATTGACTCCATTTCCCATCTGCAACATAGGAACAGTTCTTGGTCAGACGTTATTTATTACCTCTATAATTTAAACCATAAATTTAGCCTTTTATTTATTTAGACTTCAGGACAACGATTCATGCTTAAGTGTTTACATAGTGCCTTGCAGATTGTAATCCTAATTTCCTATGGGATATTGATATAGGACAGATATTTCAGAATTTAAAATTAGGAAATCTGTTACTAGTACAGCAGAAAATAAATACTGTCCTGTAATAAAAAACCCCAAACCTGAACAATAAGTTGAGGACACTTTTCTTCTACCTGGTGTAGATAAAACATTAATAAGATGCGTGATTTCCAGAAATTTTAAGGAAAGGTATGAATTGAGATACAAAAGCTGAACTCCAAGTATCTAAAACAAATCCATAGCATATTATTTATAATTATGTCTTAAGTGTTTTCTTAAACTTTTTAAGCTTTCTTTCACCCAAAATTTGGAAATCATCTTCCTATGGATAAATCAGAGATTTGTGTTCTTTTAGGCAAAGGAGAAGTACTGATGTTTCAATAATCAAAGGAATAGAATGTTGTGCATTTATGTCTGAAGACAAGCCATAGCCTCCAATGTGCCACTACACTCTTTAGGTGCTCAAAACTGCATGTTCTTCAAAGGAGACCTGTTTGTACTCTGGCGACCACAGCCACTTTCTATTTCTGCAGATGTGAGGTACAGTTTTCTAATGCTCAAAGTTCTGTCCTGCTAAAAGAATTAGGGAAAAACCCTAACCTTAGTTTCTCTTCAACATGTATGGTATTGTGGAAATGTAATCATGTTTGCTGGCCACTGAAGATGCCACTGCCTATATGAAAAAAGGATCTCATACATTTAACATCGATCTCTGTTTTATGTATGTCAGTTCATATCTTTATTTTACTGGCTATAGCAGGCTTATTGAGTTGTTACAAAGAAGCAACCTCATTCTATCTTTCTGCTCCTTTATTTATGACGTAGAAGAACACCATCCAGAAATATGGAAAATGTTATATTTTTCTTTCATCCAGCACCACTTGTTTTCAGTTACATTATGCTAGAAATCTACATAGATTAATATGGAGCCAGGAAACAAACCTGTTTAGTAGTAACATCCTTATGCAGCAACAAGTCCACAGGTTGTGAGGTCATGAGGGATCATTGCATCCATCCAGGCCAGGCTCCAGACCAACACACACCATTAGACTTACCTAGCAGTCCTTGCATAATTGCAACAGGTCATAGGCTTGGGGTGAGGACAGATTACTGTACACAAAATTTACTTCTCCCTAGAAGACTCATGCAATCTTCATTTAATTGGAAAACTACCTCTAACCAACAGGACCAAACAGATACATTTATTCATCCAAGGGAAAATCAGAAGGTTATGGTTTGCTGGCATTTTGTACATGTGTAATTATGTTCACAAAACACATAATTAGTTTTCTTACCTTAGTTGTTGCTTTCTAATGCTGCATGGTAATTTCTCTCACACCATCTCTTCTTAATGAGATGAGACTGTAGATTTTGTTGAGAACATAGACATAATATTTAATAACTAATAGGGGATTTAATCAAGACAGGGTTCACCCAAGGCAAAGTTCAGCCATACCTCAGAGTTCCAACTGGACTCTTGGGACCAAGCTTCTCCAGACTCCCATCAGGCTATCTGATCTTTCCTGGGATGAATCACACCATAAGGAAACTGATTTACAGTGAAGTCTGGAAGTAGTTCCGTGGACTTGGAGAAATATTTTCAATATTTAGGAACAGCAGTAAGATAAATTTAGTAATATACAAAAAACCAGTAGTTTTCTCTCTGCTCCTTCTCCTTGCACACAGTGCAAAGAAGAAATATGATTTAGATCTAGGTATGCTAAAATCAGAAGTAATTGCAACTCTCCACCTAAATAAGTCACTGAACCTAAATGAACAATAACGATGTGCTCAAACAAGGACTGTAATTCTTCACCTGAATTCATTGGAGGTCAGTGAAAATTCTGTATTACCTGGAAAATTTGTTTCCTGTTAACCATAGGCAGACACTGCTACATGTTTGTCCTTAAGTGCTTTGTCAGCAAAAAATGCAAGAGAAGTGTTTAAAGGCACTGGCAAATTGACAAAAAAATAAGCAGAATTGAACAAGAAAATAGAACACTGCTTTAAATATGCAAATTCCTAACCAATTGCTTAAAAAAACCCAACTATATACATAAAGAAGATGTAATAATGCATGGCTAGGAACTATAAATGCAAAAATATGGACTTACTTATTTTTTCAAAGGTAAAGTCCTTCAGTATGCAAAGTGCATATAGCATTTATCCAATTTGATAAGAAAAAGTAGTAATTTCTCTCTCTTGCCAAATTAGTAGAATAAACAGAGAAGAACATAGTGCTCAGGCTTTTGGGTTTTATGTTGGGGTTTTTTTGTTTGGTTGGGTTTTTTTGTACTTTTTAGTGTACAAGGACAGGCTGGCCAAATTAAAGACACAAAATTGTCTACATGGAAGAGTTCTTTATTGTCCGCCATATGACAATCCTCTGTTAAGAAATATCTGGATTACATTTCTGAGTTACCTTTTGCAATGGGATATGGAGCATACCTGTAGTTAAGGAATGATTCAGAGTTAAGGAAACTCAAATGAATTTTTCAGTCCACTGCTATGAAACTCCTGTGTGGTCTTGGATGCTTTTCTTGATCTCTTTGCATCCCAGTTGCCCATTTGTACCAGAGGAGAATAACAGACTTCATCTCCAACCCCGACTCTATCTTTCCTATTTAGACTGTGAAGTCATTAGGAAAAACATTTCACTGACTGGATGATTAATGAAATTGGGTCTTGAACTCATCCAGAACTGCCAGACAATATAGCAATTTGTGTTATTATTGTTATAATTGTCATCATCATTATTATCACTAGTAGGACTACATGACTCTAACAGGATACAACTGAGCTGTTGCTTTGCCTAAGCAAACTAGTGGTGCTTCTCCCCACAGGAATTCCTTTGACTTTACTAGAACAGGTGTTAAGCGTACTTGACCCTGTCCATACCATTGAGATAACAAAGAATAGCGTAAGTTAAAGACCGGGGAACCTGTGAAGCTTGTTTGACATTTGTCAAGAAAGACAGTAAAAAGCTTCCCAAATATTTTAACAGATAATACAAATGAATATTAGGTAAGCTTTCTCTTGAAAGCTCTGTTAAATATTACCTAACATTTTAGCATTTCTTTGCTTGCTAGTCTCACCAATGGAGAGGAAATGAATTGTAGAGTTTGGAAATTTTGCTTTTGAACCTGATTTATGAAATTCTGTATGAATCTTCCATGGGAGCCTATCAAAAGTAATAAAAGAAAATGGTGGGTTAGCAAGATAGTGTAATGTGAGCAACCCATTCATCCTCCCTACTGAGAAGAGTCATAGGGGATACTTCTGTAAGGATAAGAGGTAACATAAGGCGTAGTATGTACTGCCACTGTAGTATTTCTCTATGAAGTCAACAGAAAGGTTTTACTCCATTATGCATCAAGAGTATTTCCACTGAAATCACTCAAATGATTAGGTAAATCATACTTAACTCATAACACACTGAGTTTTGGGAGAGGTCAATCTCACAAATCATAACCTGTATTTAGTGTGCATGACTGAATGTGCCCGCAGGCTGTATCAGGTGTTGTTGAACAAATACCTTTCTTTGCCTGAAAGGTTTCTGTCATTAGTATTATCAATGTCCTTCTTTCTACTTTTGATCACACAACAGAAAGTTGGTGCTCCCCTGGAGGAAATACATATTCCTTTTCCTATGGATGATAAGAAAAAGGCAGCTAGGGGATAGTTTATCACAGAAGATTAAGGTATAAGTATCAATTCCCACTGACAGCACTTCTTACTATTTTTCTTCTTCCCTTTTCTAGATTTCTTCATCATGTTAATTCTCAGCTAGATACCCCTTCAGCAATTTGTTAAGTGTTCAAGTACATAAAATAAATGTACATAACATGAAAATTAGTGCTAAGTATACTGCAATTTTATTTGTTAAAAAACCTATTAATTTGACCTGCTACAGTCTCATTGATAAAATCCATTTCTTCTACCTTAGAAATCTATTGATTCTCACAATTTGTGTTGTCCGTGATTTCATCAATGATATTTGTGCTTTGAAATACTGAATACAGTCAAAATGCAAAGCATAGTTTGCTTGGTTCACTACCAGAAGACTTAATGTCTCCAAATACAAGCATGTTACCAGGACATTAGTGCTTCAAGGATGAGCAGCAGGATATAATAAAACTAACTACAACATTGCTTGCAGAGTCTAAAATAACACACCATTTGGAGATTTTTCAGTAGGATATAATACTAAGCTGTCTAAATGAAATGAATGGCCTTTATTATCAACAAGTGTGCAATGCTTTCGTTATGAATTTGCTGCACATACACAAAACACAGTATTTACTGGGTCATAATTTAGTCAAATCATATACTTATTCCAGCAGAACACTCAGAAGATACTAATCTATTGAAACTATTCCCATTCTGACATTTCTTTTTTTGTTGTTTTTTGTTAATTACACTCAGGCAACCAGAGCTCTTGAAAAAGAACACTTCACAGTGTGATGTATAAGCAAAGAAAAGGGATGCTTTTTCTTTTCTACTCTGTTCTACCTAGGTAAAACTAATTTGGTTGAACTCAAGCATTAAAATAAAAAGTTATCCTTCAAGCAGGGAGACCACAGGGTAAATTTCAGCTATGATCTCAATGTACATTAAGGATACATGAAGGTCAACTTTGTAGTGGTACTTCCATAGACAGTTCTTGCCTCCATCCAGAGATGCTGGTTTGTTTTTCACAAGATGATCACACCTATCATTATAGACCTCTTAACCTTTTTTATACCCATAAAATCCATAACATAAATTTGTGTTTTCCAAGCTACCTGAGTAGCCTCTAACCAAACTGGAAATCAATATGGCCCTTTCAGAATCATAGAATGGGATGGGTCGGAAGGGACATTAAAGATCATCCAGTTCCAAACCCCATGCTGTGAGGGTCCCACTGGACCAGGCTGGTCAAGGCCCCATCCAACCTGGCCTTGAGCACTTCCAAGGAGTGGGCATCAACAGCTTCCATGGGCAACCTGTGCCAGTGC
>WAAB01006792.1:35574-94702 GCA_013389865.1 Piaya cayana
AGGTTTAGGTTGGAGATTAGGAAGAAGTTTTTTATGGAAAGGGTCATTAGGCACTGGAATATGCTGCCCAGGGAGGTGGTTGATTCGCCTTCCCTGGAGGTGTTTAAGTTACGGGTGGACAGGGTCCTGAGGGACATGGTTTAGTGTTTTGTGGGAGTGGTTGGACTCGATGATCCAGTGGGTCTCTTCCAACCTGTGATTCTGTGATTCCCTGGAGCCATCTCTTTGCCAGGCTGAACAATGCCAAATGTCTAAGCCTGTTCTCATAGGAGAAGCACTTCCATTCCTATGACATGGCATGGCATAGCACAACATATTGTATCAGAAACTGCGGCCAGCAGGACTAGACATGTTGTTGTGCCCCTATACTCAGCACTGGTGAGGCCACACATTACTCTGTTCATTTTTAGGTCCCTCAGTACAAGAAAGACATAGAGGTCCTGTAGGCCTTCCAGAGAAGGGTAAAGAAGCTGGTGAATAGGCTGGAGAACGAGTCTTTTATGAGGAGTGTCTAAGGGAACTGGAGTTGTTTATTCTGGAGGAGGCTGAGAGGAGACCTTATCACAGTCTACAACAACCTGAAAGGATGTTGTAAAGACATGGGTGTTGGTTTCTTCACCCAGGTGATAGGTGGTAGGATGAAAGGGAATGGTCTCAATTTGCAGCAACGGAGGTTCAGACTGGACATTAGGAAAAACTTCCTGGGAAGAGTCATCAAGCACTGGAACAGGCTACCCACATTGGTGATTGAGTCACCAACTTTGGTGGTATTTAGAAGGCAGGTAGATGAAGCGTTTAGGGATATGATTGAGTAGTGGACAGGTACAGTTGGAACTGATGATCTCAAAAGTCCTTTCCAACCTAGGGATTAATCTATGATTACAGCTATACAAACTAAGCTACATGTACAAATTATAGAACAGTTTACATCCCATGACCAAACGACAAGAACAAAATTACAGGAGAGACTATGTGACATGCAGTGTCTCAGTACCTACACTTCTGTGTCCTCAGTTTGTTTTCCAGCACGCTAAAGAACATCTTTCTTCTGATTTAGGTAATCACCTCAGCCACTGACATATATTTCCAAGCAGACGGTTGCATCTGTTTTTTTAAACATCCCATTTTAAAAATATTTGGTGTTGCTATGCATAGGAATAGAATTAGTATTTCTCAACACATCACTTCTGGAAATATCTTGCTGAAAACTGACCTTGTTATCATTTATTCTGGGTAGTTTGATTTACTCAGCTGCATAGGATCTGTAAAGTTCACTGTAGAGAAACAAATGCACAGAGGTATTATCACTCAAAGGCCCAGATTCAATTCCTCTTTCACATGATGGATAACACTTTCCTCCACAAGCAACTTCATTTACATTGGAAGTTAAAAACTGTTTAAGACTAATACAGTGAACAGAAAATTGTATCATGACATAAGAAAAGGAGGTATGGTAAACACATGGGAAAAGCAAAATCCAGAACCCAGATGTGGGAAGATTTTACAGAGAAGAAGGCCTGGATGCCATGAGACTGCTTGATAGTGAACAGCTAACAAGACCTTGATACAGAGAGCCGAAAAGATAAACATAGCTGGGAGGAACCCAACAGCTAGTTTGGTGGGAACCACTACCAGCTGAAAGGAAACAATCAAAATGAACTGTCAACATAGCTAACTTTAGCATAACTTGATTTTTTAGCACACACAGTAGTTTAGCCAATAATATGTTAGCAATAGCTTTATGGACAGCTACCTTTAACCAATAATACACTGTAGTCACCTTCATGGGCACAGAGGGAAGTAAGGGAATGGGGTATATAGAAAAGCAGCTAAGCTGAACACACTTGCTCATGGATCAGATGGATATCTGCATCTGTTTTTCAACACCTAGACTGCACAATAAGACTGGAATTTTCCTTGAATTACAAGCAATACTGTCATTTAGTCATAGCACACCACCAGACAGACTAAACATCAGTACTCCATAGGAGCTCAGGGCAAGGCATTTTCTTAATAAACTTAGTAGAGAGTTTTAAAAATAATTAGCTAACCTCAGTGATATGCCAGAAAGGACAGCCAAATAGGTGTCCTTATGCCAAACCAGCACATTTATTTCACCAAGCACTACAGCTGAACTCTGCCCTGAAATGAAAGTAATATATGCTGAAACCATAAAACCAGAGTGCATCCTGTAAGCAAGATATGAGTATAAGCTTAAAACCTCGTGGTTTGTTTCAGAAACAGGGTGTCCAACAAGACTAGGGATGTGACTCTGCCCCTGTACTCAGCATTGGTAAGGCCACACCTGGAGTATTGTGTTCAGTTTTGGGTCTTTCATTACAAGAAGGACATTGAGGCACTGCCCAGAAAGGGCAAAGGAGATGGTGAAGGGGCTGGAGAACAAGTTTTATGAAGGAGTGGCTGAGGGAACTGGGGTTGCTTGGTCTGGAGAACAGGAGACTGAGGTGAGACCTTATTCCTCTCTACAACTACCTGAAAGGAGATTGTGGTGAAGTAGGTTTTGGTCTCTTCTCCCAAGTGACTAGCAAAAGATAAAATGGTCTCAAGTTGCACTAGAGGAGGTATAGTTCGGATTTAAGAAATTTTTTTTTACTGAAAGGGTGGTGATGCATTGTAACAGGCTACCCAGGGAAGTGGTGGAATCATCACCTCTGCAGGATTTCACAAAATGTGTGGATGTGATGCTTTGGAACATGGCTTAGTGGGCATGGTGGTGCTGGGTTAACAGCTGGACTTGATTATCATAGAGGTCTTCTCCAACTTTAATGATTCTATGAACTATCAGACAGAGGATACAAATAAACACAGACATCTCATCCAGAGCAAGGCCTTGCTTTCATGTGCATCCTTTGCTAATTTTCAATGATGTGATTTCTAAAAAAAAAAATAGTAGACTTAACTTCAGACAGGGTAGGAAGCTTACTTACCTTTTCTAAAATTCAGGATACGTTTCCTCTGTCATATCAGCACTGTCATACCTGGGAGGATCACTGATCAACGTAGGCAGCACACACCAAAAAATAATTTCAAAACAAGAAAGTGAAGGTGATAGTTCCAAATCTAGATCCCACTCCACTCCTCTGTGGCAGCTAGCTATAATACCACCTCCAATCACTGCTTCTGTCTAGACACTGTTGCAGGAAGGAGAAAGGATCTTGACCAACCTGATGACTCCTTTTATCAGCTGAGGATTTTGAATATCATAGCATGTTTGACAGTTCCCTTACTCCTATCCATTCATTGTCAATGGAGACTGGCTTCAGCAGACTAGCTGGCTCATGTTATGTAAACAGTAAAGCTAAGGATGATAGAAATCCCAGAGAATTTTTGTGTAGTGGAGGAAGAGGAGAGTTAAAACCAGAGTGCTTTCAATCTGTTGTGGTTTTGGGGTTTTTTTTAATAGAAATCTTATGCATTTGCTGAGGAGTAAAAGACTTTTTGTTTAAAGAAAAATTAGTCATCTCCATCTGACATGCCAGAGTCTGCATGTTTGAGTCTATTGTATTACATTCTGATGACAAAGAACTTGATAGAGGCTGATATGGATGTAACATCCATTACCATACAATACAGTCAAACTAGGAAAAGTAGATATAAAAAAACCATGTAGTTCATCATTTTGCTATCTTATTCTAGGTCTTTATTATTTATTTTTAATTCCACAAGGTATGAAACATGATTTCATACCCAGAAAGTATTAATTGTGGGACCAGCTGCCTGGACCCAGCAGCCTGGGTTCATAGCATCTCATCATACTTAGCAGAATCTCAGACTAACATTTTCCTTAGAGGCACGTGGTACAGGAGTGCAGACAAAGGTGAGGAAGCATCTGTAGTAGTCATCAAACTAGGTCAAATCAACTAGGTTTTTTACCATATAGTATTGTATCTAACTGCAAAACATCAGAGGATGAAGGCATAGCTAGAATGTTAGGGACTGAGGGAAGGAGAAGCTAGGGAAAATATTTGGGTGGAAAAATATTGAGAACCAAAATCCTTGCAATTTTGGTAAGTATTCTCGGGTCCTTTTCTTTCTCCTCTAGAATTATAAGATGTGAAAAAGTACAATGTAAAAGACTGTACTTCCAACTTATGCAGAATAAAAAGTACCAAAAGCTACCAAGTAAAGCCTGCAATAGCAATACTGTGAGGAAAAAAAATTGAGGAATTGAGAGGTTTGGATATATTTCAGGAGAACTTCTCACGTTTCATGTGCTTGTCTGAACAAAATCTGGTCTGCAGAACTCAAACTACACACCTTGCAACCTCCATTTCTGTGCTAAAAAGCATTGCATGGTTAAGATGGAAGAAGATCTTGCAAAATTAGTGTTCTGCACTTATTTTTTAATAACACTGTTAATAGTTTCTCGTCCTCAGTCAAGATAAATTTAATACAATAAAACATAGTAAATTTCTCTACCGTAACTACTATTGTTCAGCTTGTAGATTAAGTGAATCCATACACAAGAAAGGGTTCAGAATAGGGGAATTTTTTCCAGCAAAGCACATTTAAACTATATCTGAAATTCAATGATGGGTGAAAGGGAGGAAAGCAGACATACCTACAACCATTTAAACAGAAAGACCCAAATCCCACTCCCCTCTGGGAATCCCAATAGTTTTAGAAAAGACCAAGTAAACTTAATTTAAACACTGCATTTAAAGCTAACAACTGAGTTTCAAAATGTGCTTCCACTGACATAATGGTTTAATTTTCTTATTCAACACTGAGGTTGCTCAATCTGGCAATTTTGTTATGGTATTCCTTTAATTTCTCCTGGGCCAGTTAAATCTAGCATGACATAGCTGGTAATTTTCAGGACAGAATTGACTATAAACATAACTGCATGTCTAAATGGAGCACAAAGAATCAGGATTTCTGGGGGAAGTGTGTTTTGTGCATGTACAGACATGGTGTAACATTGATTCATTTCACAGACAGATATTTTATTCCTTATTCTCAGATGCTCTAGAAGTTTTATTTTCACCTATCACAACCCAGTAATGCAGCAGAAACACTTTATGGAAAAATACCAAAATGAGTGCAAACCTAAGTACAGATCACCAATTCCTGTAATTCGTAGTATCAAACTTTTCATCTTCTTACAAAGTCTGCAGTTCCCAGAATCAAGCAACTGCATAGGAATCTCAGTTTTTAGATGAGTAAAAGTAAGTCTGTAACCTTTTGAAGCACAGAAAGAAGCTTAAATACATGGCAAGTCTACTTCAGCTCCTCAGAGATGCCACAACATATTTTAAAACCTCAAGAGGCATCCATTGAATATTTTTCAGAGAAATTAGGGGAGTCTACCACCTGTTTTTTTAGGGTTTTTTTTTGTATTTGATGTTGGCAGTACTGCAAGTATCTCACCATCTCCTGCAGTTGCAGTGTCATAGTGAAAATCTCAGTATAAAAGAAGGCAGCAATGAGTCATAGGCTGCTAAACCCATATCAAGTCAAACACAATGGTACATAGCTTCTGAATCAGGGTTGTCTAGTGGCCAAGTTGAAGGACCAGAGGCACTTCTTTACAACACAAATTGGCATCATGTCAGAGACCCTAGACTCTGAACATGCTTGCACAATTCTCAGTAAGTCTAGTTAGGTGAGGTAGGCATGGACTGATGCAGCTGCCCAGCTAGCAGGTCTTTGACTGGAATCTGGTAGTGCTTATGTGGGTTGCTCTTGTAGCCTGTTCTATTTCAACAGTACAAGAGCAACCTCAACAGTCTCCATAAGAGTGGTGCTGGTCTTGCTGTGTTTTCTCAGTGACAGCATTCATAAATGCCACAGTAAAATTCCCAGGGACAGAAATAAAAAATCAATGAAAGATTTGCTGGCAGAATGCAGTTAAAATAACCTCTAGAATATATTCTCAAATCCTTCACAAATTGACAATTTCCAAAACCTAACTACTGCTGGAAACCTCTCTTCCTCATGAGAAGTCTGAAGAAGATGGAAGATGTTCACAGAGGACTACAAGAAGAATTGGTCAGACAAAAAAAAAGAGGGGCCTTTCCCAGTTGTTCAAGTAGCTTTTGTTCTTCTTAATGCAACTTTTGTCATCACAAGCAAAGTCCATGGATCTTGAGCTCCAGTTGAATAGATCTGGGCATTTGGTTCCTAGTTCCAAACCAAAGCTATTGACTGGCCTCCAGCTGGTGGTATTTTTACAAAAGATTTTTATCAATTAAGTAGGCAGAATATTTACATAAATCACAGGCATCTTTTTACTACTGTTAACAAAATAATTTGAGATTCTAGAATAAATTAGATACTAAGGGAAGTGCCATTCTACACTGTAATCCAGCCTTTCTATTAGATGATGCAGGGAGGGTCAGAAAATTTGTTAGAGATCTTCCTTCCAAGGCAGAAAAAATACAAAGATTTCTGTTAGGCTTCTGAGACATCTCAATTCTTGTTCATTAAAAAAAAAAAAAGAAAAACAAAACTAGTCTAGTCTGGCATTAACTTGGGAAAGTTCAGCATCTGAAAGACATGAGTGCTAGCTCTGTTTTCCCCTGGTTCCTCCCTTAGGTCACTCCACATCTCTAAAATCTCAGAGTCTGAGAACACTTTCTATCCTAGCTCTATAGCCTGGTGCCCATGAAGGGATAACATCACAGAGCCCACAATAGTAATGACTCCACGCCATTTTACATATTTTGCTATGAAATTAAAGAGAGCTCACAGATCAATAAGATAGGAAATCACAAGCACAGCAGAAAGAGAGAAATGTTATAACAAATCCACTTAAATTTCTTGTTTCTCTTTCTAAGACATAATTGGAGAATTCTACACAGGAGGGTTATCAGCTGTACCTCTAATATCTCAGTAGCCACAAAAAAAGCAATTCACACATTTTTTTCAGCCTTAGAAAAAGTACTCTAGAATCCTTTTTCCTCAAAAGGCTAGAGACATTTTTAGCCTAAAAGGTCTTCTACATGATCAAAAACGCGTAGACAGTGCTGAGTACAATATACAGAGAACAACAGAATACAGAAGTGCCTGTCTCTTGAAAAATAGGGCAGAAGACAAGTTAAAGCAAACTCTTGCACATAAATCAGAGTCTGCACTCACTGAACAGCTGCCAAAAAAAGTTTATGCTGCCATGTAATCTGTCTTTATAATCAACAGTGTAAGATACGGGGGTGGGGAAACAGATGAAAAGTTTTAAATATGGCAGGTTTTTTAACAGAAAAAATAATCAAGCACTCTAATGAAAAAACATAATTTTTATAAGGAGAGGTCATAGTCCTCCAAACAAAGAAAAGGTTCTGGAAAACAAATAGTTCACAGAGATATTTTTTCCAGAAACTCTCACTTCGTTATCCTTGTAAAAAAATTAAATTTGCTGAATTACCTTCAGCCATTGTGAGTTTATTTATTTCCAGCTGCAAGCTGTATATTAGTGCACAATGTTCAAAATTTGGAATTTATTAAAAAGTGGTTAACAACAATGTGAATTCTAGCCAGCTGAAAAGAAAAAGGGACACTATTAAACTAGAAGATATTGTTATTCTGACTTCTCTCAGCACCACAATTTCAGTCTATTTATTTACAGAGACCTAAGTAGATATGAATTTAAAAAGATTGTGCTGCAGTACTCCAGTCAACTATACTCACCTGGAGAAAAGAATTTTATTGGGGAATATACATCTTTCGTGATTGTCAGTTGTCTTGAACACTCATCTCGTCCTCAAACTATTTTTTTCCAAGGGGCCTCTGAAGGGGGAGGAGTAGGAGAAGGAAGAAAACAGGAAACAGTTACACAGAGGAAGACTGGAGACTAATATCACTTACCCTTTTGTTTAATTATACAGTGTGTGTATTTCCCAAGGGTGATGGGTTTACTAGGGCAGCTTCAACACAGGAATTATAAACCATTTTTATAGAGAACTAGTGTCATACAAACTTCCAGTTTGACAACATATTCTTAGGATAGGCTTTACACTAGAAATGTGGCCATGAAGTCAAAATATTATGGAGACTTATTGTCTATAAATGCTTATTATATTTGTTAATGAGCCAAATCCTACAGAGTGATGGGCATATTAAATTCCATATGAAACCTTTTTTTCTATTATTTTCTGAGATTATGCTGAGAAGCAACATGGCTTCTTAAACATATCCTAGTCCAATAATTGCTTTAAATACTTTTAAAAAATTTTTAGATATAAGCTATGCCGTAATTAATTATATTCTCTATACAGCAACTGACTTAGATGTATCTTCAAAAGCCAGGTGGAGATTAAAACTAAGATCTAAGATCCCTAAACTGCAGATCTTCCCCAAAGACATTCACGTGTACATATACTTCTTCATTAGTATGGTTAATATTCCGTGAACTGTAGACTATACCATAAATAAAAGAAAGTGTAATTAATGTTACTCTTGGAATTGTAACTTGAGCATTTGTTAACCTTGTGACTTAACCCATAAACTGGGGATATGGCAGTTACTGTAACCTATTTAATGTTCTTGAACATAACAGAAGGCATGCTTCTGTAGTAATGCTTTGTCATTTTTTACAGATAAAACCACATAATATTTCCAGCTGAAAATTCCCTCATACTTTTTGTTCTTTCATTTTCTTGTTGCCTCATACCTTTAGTCCATAAGGTTTCATGCCTCTTGTCCTTGAACTGCTCTCTCCCATCTGTTCTTTGGCATATATTTGCTCTCGACTTAACTTGTCTGTAACTTTTACCCCTGTAATTCTCCTAATATCCTTTCTATCCTAACCTTTTCTCTCTACTGAGCAGTAGTGAGGCTACACCTGGAGTACTACTTTCATTGTTGAGCTTCTCAATACAAGAGACACAGACTCACTGGAACAAGTTCAACCTATGACCACAAAGATGATGAACAAACTGGAGCACTTGCTTGAGTTGAGGAAAGACTGGGAGGGTTGGCACAGTTCAAACTCAGGAAGAAAAAGATCACGGGTCCCTTATCCATGTGTATAAATACCTTATTGGAGGGAATGAAGAAGAGGGACAGGCTAAGATGTGATGAGCAAAAAATAAAATACATTAAATCCCACCTGGGCACAGAAAAGTACTTGTTTACTCTGAGGGCAGTCAGACACTAGCACAGGTTACCCAGAGAGGCCACACAGTCTCTGTTGTCAGAGGTGTTCTAAATCTGATTGGAAATTCCTGGTCAGCCTGCTGTGACTGACTTTGCTCTGAGCAGGAGTGTCAGAAAAGAAGACCTCAATAAATCCTTTCCCACATTTCACCTAATTGTGTGACCTTGTAATATATTCTAGTTCATTATACTAGCCCTTTCCTTTTCTATCCTCTCCTCTTCCCTACCTAATCTCCTTATCCCATGTTGATAGTCTGCTGCATTGCTTTCAGTTTCCTGCTGGTTACTATAGCATTTCTCCATAGGCTTTGTGTGCGACTATTTAAAGCCTGTCCATCCTGAACAACAGACATGCCCCTATTGCTAGAACCTGAGGTACAAATCCATAGATATCTGCCTCATTTGAGTCCTAGAGAGAACACTCTAAGCTTGAAATTATTAAACTGTTTAAACATAAAATAAAACATACATCATCACAAGAATGCAGATTTCTCAGCTTGAGGGTCCAGAGTTCAGTCAGAGTTTAGAAACCAAGAATGAAAATGTAATCCAAAATTCTTTTAAGTTTTGTACTTTATGGAAGAAGAACCAGAAGTTTTTGCTTCAAAGCAAAGGTGCAATCAGTATGTTTGATATTACGTACAGTCTTTGCTTGTCCAGAGACTCATACAGGTTGCACATTAGGCCAACTTGATATGCAGGATTAAGGTGGTGCAAAACCACTCAGATGCTGCCATCTGTATGGACTTAGACACAGACACACTGAAAATGGAGCTAGAGATACACAGCTCCTCTTTGGAAGGTGAACTACACATTAGGGGAGCTCATCAGCCATCCATGTCAGATCCAAAAGTGTTTTACTAAAGGTCTTAACAGATAAATAAACAGTTGTTGCTGGAAAGAATGCACATTATACATGGAATAATATTTTTAGTTAAAGAAACTCCCTTTTTATCACATATGACCTCTTTGATACTAACCTACATATCTATGCAATTCTCTTGAAGAAGCAAAATCAGGATAAAACTGGAATATAGAGCTCAGCATTTGCTTAAAGGGATTTAATGTTATATAAGGATAATCATGGGTCAAAGAGTAAAATTAAATACAGGGAACAGATATTGGGAAACATATTGTGAGAGAAATATGGACTTAAGGCAGTTGTCAGCATGGGTTCACCTGGTCAAGTAGCATAATTCACAACAATAAGAACTGGAATTCTTCCTCCACCCCCACCACCTACCCTTAAAATTTCATTTCAAACCAAACTGTTCCTTAAATGAAAATAATATTTTCTCATCAGGATTAATATATTGCTATCAAGTTGTTTATCAAGTTCACTGCTAATAAAAACATTTTGGAAACCTGCTGTGGTCCTGAGGGCTACCTGAAGAATTCTATTTCAGGATGCTTACAGAATGTCAGCCAACTGCAGAATTGCAATGAGAGAGGAAACTTCTGGCATGCCCACACGTACCACAAGACTTTCTCCCTAGAGAAGTTGCTCAAGAACGTGGTGTATTATAATAGCATTTCCACAAGTGCTATGAAGTCCAACTTTTCATTAGGGCCTTCAGTGGGATTTTTAGTCAAAAGTCATCATGTATGATTTCTAGATTGAAGACAATTGTATCTGCTGGTTTTGATACAAAATCTGAAGTTATATTTAACAAGTGTCCTTACTGACAGTCATAATGCTCTTCTGTAATCTAAGGGGTATGTCTGAAACCATGAAACATTACATCAAAGTCCAAGGTAATGAAAAAAATCTCAGTAATAAACACAACTGCATTCATTCTTTGCGGTGCAGTTGTTGAGAAGACTGTAATTTCATATTTGCACATATAAAAATACTGTAAATGCAATCTCTTTCAAAGAAAAATGATGCCGTTTTGGTATTTACTACAATGCATCTGTACTAGCTAGATTTCTAGGCCAGAAAAAAATAAGCTGGAGAGTTTGAAAACGATGATTTTTTTTGAGATTTTTGCCACTTTCTTACATCTGAAAAAAATGGTAATATAAAGAGAACCAAGATTTCCTCTAAGTACTTTAACACTTTAGATCCAGATCCAAAGCAAACCAGAGAATTAAAAAAAAGACAGAATATTAAAGAGAATTCTTTCTAAAACTTTATGATTTTGGTCTTTGCTAAAGCAAACTGTCTGCTCTTCCAGCTGGGTCAAGCGTATGAATGTAGTACACAACAGGATTCTCAGATCCTTTCTCTTTATAATCAAGACAGATTTTGCCCCCTAATTAGTTCCTTACTCTTTATCTTAAAGAACCTTCTGCTTTATCATAAAATGATCTTACAGTTTTCATTTAAGAACAAATAATATTATAACCTGGAATGAATTGGCAAGGCAAAATTTGCTTGAAAATAACTCAAGATAAAGAGACATAGCACATAAGCCTGAGACAAGTGCAGCCAGAAAAATCAAACAATTTTTGGGTTACTCCAGAATTCTGGTTTGAATGCCTCTCTTTTACCCTAAATAACAAATAAGAGGCAGAAAAATGGTACAGGCTTATGCTTACTCTAAAGCCAGAAGTTTTATAAAGGACTTTCTCCAACACTTTTCTCAATAACAGTTTACACCATGTTAGGGTCAGAGAAAAAATCCTGTAGTTAGAGAGCACACATGGTATTCAGAGAGTACTGGTACATGCACGATAATTGAAAAAGCTGAAAGGTAAAATTACCCCCATAGTAAACAGAGAAAAACAACTTTGGGCTCTGATGACAAAAGTCAAAATCATAATTTACCAGCTCAAAATTGTTCATCTACAGGAAGAATGTCATAAATTTATCTTATGAATACAATCCATTGTGATGTCTGCCTCTGTACAACAGTATATGGAAATTTCAGCATTACTGAACTTCCTAGAACTTCATTCTATAAATGTGAAAATCTAACCAATGATATATATAGTGCATTCTCTTGCTTGAAACCATGATGAGAACACAGATCTTCTATTTTTCAAACAAATACTATGATGCCAAGGAGAACCTAAGTAAATCTCTTAGCACTATCTACAAACAAACAGATAAATAAAAACACATCTGTCAGAGTGTCACTTCTAAACATAGGTAAGAAACACAGCTCTCAGGCAATGGAGAGTCCAGAATGCTACCAATGCCTTACTCTCCTAATCATTATAATGTGGGGGGTTTTAAATCTGACATAAATCTTCATACATTCAGTGATGAGCCATGTTTAGGGTTTTTTGAAGTGGTAATAAGCTGATTTGTCTTTTTTTTGTCTTTTTATTTCCTAACATGACTGCTAATAGTTTTCAGAAGGTCCAAATCTCTACAGGAAGAAAGAAAAATTGGAGGAAAAGTACAACCTCTCATTTGACTTGATGGCATTGCAATCTCAACTTTTTTTGAGACTAGAAGGCTGTACATAAATTATAAGAATATGTATGTCCTGTGTATTGTTTCAGAGAGTTCTGAATTTACCTTTCACCAAGATCGCTGTTTGTAATGAATATCAACCCTACCTCTTGAGATATATTCTTCCCTTCCCTTTCTTCCTCCACACTCACCACCACATTATTTCCTATCTCATTCTTTGCTTTTCTATTAGCCAATCAGAATGTTGACTATTTTAGAATGAAAATAAGTAAAGGAAATAGATTCGTTTAGGTTTTATGAAAGCTAAAACTGTAAGTAGATTATCTTGTCCTATCAATTTGATGTTTATATGGTATGCCATCATGACATCACTCCAAAAATCTTTACAGTTGTCTGCTGAGTGGAAAGAGAGTGAGGAAAGAGGAGAGAGCTACTTCTCCTCTCAGCGTACTCCTAGAGCCCAGTCTGAACTGTGATAGGGATATCGCATTATTTTCATTCATAATATGAGTCACTGAGGCCTCTAGCTCTCACTCAGCTCTTTAACATTTAATTCATTCACTTTTCTGTCAGTTACAAATGCCACTTATGAAAGCTGGGATGTAAAAATTCTAGTCTTTTTACAAAAGGCTGTTTACTCATGTGTTGCAGTTGTGGAGAAAGTTACATATAAGTTCTTCTACTAACTAAAATCATGATATGGCCCTGGAGCTGATTTACTGAAACAACATGAAAATAGTGCAGATGGAAAAATAATTCCATCTTCCTCATGTTCCTTCACTGGTAACTCCAAATCATAATTATGTAAAATTATGTCTCAGTTCAGGGATAATCTCACGTTCAGAGGGCAAGGGAAGAATAGTTTGCTACTGCTTCTCTCCAGGTAGTCTTTGTCCTTATACCTTTTTAGGTTTGCTAATACCTTTTGTAGGCTCTACCCACCAACTTGCCAAGTCTACCTGCATAGACAGGTCCCGGGCTGAACAGGTGCTTATTAGTCATGTATGACATTACAGAGATAAAATGTAAAATACATTTCAGCTCTGCCTTTTTTCTTTCAGCAGTGAAACCTACAAGCCTGTTTTTTAATGTACTTGGTAATGGTGTTTTATAATATAAACTTGTAGGGTCCTTGACTAAGGACAAGAATGTATGCACTTTCTATGAAAAACCTTCTCAAGTCAGATTTTACTAAGAAATCTGTTTGAAATAGTTTTGTAGTAACAGCCAACTTCAAAGTTAATCTGAGTGTTTCTACTTCACTGACTGAACTGACTCTGATTGCTTTCTGGTTTGAGTTTGCTAGTCGTTGTGTCTGAGACTTCTTACAGGGACATTTTACATTTCAGCCTTGGGAATGCTCTTCCAGCAAGACTGTGCTCTAGTAAACACTGCAGTAAAAAAAGGATTCAAGAATTTAGGGTTATTCACCCACTTTCATCAGTGGTCTGATGGGTTAACTCTAATTGCCTTACCTATCTATCCATGACTTTGCTTCTCTGTAATTTGAGACTAATGATAGATTGTAAAAGACTTAGAGAACTAGTGATAAAAATTACAAAAACCAGTCAGTATTGTGCTTATTTGCATTCAAAGATCCAAATACATGCTGCTTTAAATAATATCCTGGTTAACAGATCCTTCTTTATCTGAAACTATTTATCTAGTATTGTTGCAGAGACCATCTTTGTGCCTTTGATGGTTCCAGTCTTTATCACAGATTCTTACTTCTAGTCCACATTCTCCATTGTTTATGTGAAAATTTCCTTTTCCAGGAAAAAAGAAAAAAACAATTGACGATTTTTTGGGTTTTTTTAAAAAGGAAATTTGACTGCAAGATTGCAGTCATTGACATAATGCCTGGAAGTAAGTTTAATTGTTGAGCTGAAACATTTTTTGAGGTTTTTTTCAGTTGACATGTCTAATCACATGTAAACTATAAGTGGTCATTTAGGTAGGCAACAAAACATTTTAGACTGTCCATACTGAAGTCACTTGAAGATTCATGCTGATATTCCTGGCAAAAAATCTCAGCCTGAAAATTCGTCTGGAATTTTTGGATATTTATATTCCACAGACATAAAATTTCCTTCTGATTTCTGGTGTTATTTTTTCCATTCTTCTAGCTGCTCCCTGTTTTTTTCCACCCTGTACCACTCTGTAGGAGGGAAGTAAGGAAAAAGTAAACTCTTTGTTTTCTAATTTCCAAGCATTTTTCTGTGAAGAAAAAAAAAAAAAAGACCAGTATTCTGGTATAGTATCTGGATAGCCTCATCTTGTCTTTTGAGGTAAGGATGGTTCCTCAGGGGACACATAAATGTATGTTTATGCTGGCAAGAAATGGTTGTGGTTATTGCACTCCCCAAAGTCACTAACTTCAAATAGCCAACTACAATGTGCAGTTTTGTCAGGAATACGTATTGTATATTCATGCAGAAGTAATAAATCTTCTGGTAACCACTAAAATAAAGATGGTGATCAGAATTCCACAGACCAGTGTTTTCACACAAGCTGGAGTCAGTTCTGTGTTCTTATGATGGTACTTGGTATTGACAAAGATATATGCATGATGATAGGTTTCCTTGCACAGAATGTCACGCTGTGATTTGCTTCTCAAAAACTGGGGTATTATCTAATTGTTAAAGCGTTATTAACATAGCAGAATTCTTTCACCTTAAAAGTTAATTATTTCCGAACATCCCTAGCGTAATGACATCAATCAATGTTCACTAATGATGAATTTGTTTCATTAATGTTAACAGCTCCAAGTATTCTATTGGCAGGATGTCCACTATGCACTGTCCTGGTGATCTTTGGGAAAAGGCTGCTCCTCTGGATATCTGGTTTTAATCTTTGCCCTTTGCTTCCTCTTACAACTGTAGCACTTTTCGATGTTGTGGATTTTTTGGTGTGTGTAGCTATCACTTGTTAATAAAGTACTACAACAAACATATACAGGACACCTGAAAAAAACTAAGAACTGGCCAGCACCTACTTAAAATTCAAGTACAGCAGCAATTTAGGAAAAAAAAAACACCAACTCCTCCAGAATGTGGCCATAAGGAAAGAGTTTGCACAATCTGTTCATCTGCATAATTAGTAGTTAAGACCTGAGAAGAGTTAGAACATTGCTGTGGGCAAGACAGGTCAGATCACTGATAACGTAAATAACAAAGATACATATTTCCAAAAACTACAAACATCAGAATGGAGCTAACAACAACTCTAGTAAGAGCATAAAACAAACAAAGAGAAATACTTCAGAAAGCCATGAAGGGCCATAAGGCTACTGCAAAAATAATCCCAATATTACATAAATTCCATCTGAGGCTTAAAAGGATCAGGAAATGAAAACTGGTGGGGAGGCCAGGAGGAGAAGATACTTGAGAAAACAGAGTAACTTATTTTGCTTATCCTTTGCTTAATGGTACATTATTACTTCTGCCAGACACATATTTACAGCTGTTCCACTTTAGCATTAGAGAAAAAAATAAATCAATTATTTATATCCACGTAGTAGTACAACTAATCATTACAGGACCAAAAATTATTGTGGCCACAACACAATTCTTGTCTTTCACCAGATTGCATTGAAAAAATACAGTGTACCCAAGCTACTGGAAATCCAGGTGTACTGTTCTGGGAGATGAAGAGAAATACCAGAGCAGGAGTGATACTAATCAACTATGGAATCTTTATTTCCAGTGGTTTAGTTTGCTGCATCTTCACTGGATACAGACATGCATGAGGACATCAGGCTAGGATGAGCCTTTGCTAGATCTAAAACTTCTGTGTGATAGCCTCAGTTTGTCAGCTGGTAAGAAATCTTGTTTATTATTCACAATATAAAGGTATTATCCAAATGAATAGACTATCAACCAGTAGTTTATGTATATTTATTTGTTTCAGCCTCCTGGCAGATCATAACTAATAATGACACAGAAAATTGTTGATTTGTGTTGGCAGAAGGCCATATTTTTGCCATATGATACTAGTTCACAAGATTTTTTTTTGGCAAAAATGTGAAAACTTGTTACCTGTTCACCAGTGTTTGATTAATGCAAGTGTTTGGGGACCCAGAATATCAAACAGAATAAAAGTGGACTGTGGGATCTCTGTATTTACAAAAAAAAAAAAAAAGATAGATTTATCTCAGACTCATGTGATGTAATGAATAATGCCTGGAGGCAGAGCTAGTTTGCAGTTCTGTCCTTGCAGAAACATGGTATTTGCAATAGGATTTACATAGTAGTTTGAACTGTAACACATTTGTCCCTTGGGTATGTAAGACAGAAGATGAAGGTAAATGATGAACATGGAAATAACAAATAGCAGAAATAAGTATGTAAAAACATGGAAGCAGTGAAATCAGTTGCAAGGAATATAAATACCATTAACCTAACAGTAACTGCAAAAGACAATTGTTTTTATTTTAATTACATTTAGTAATCCTAAATGTTTGTATCTACTGGAAGTAAAAATACTGTCAGATAGGTATCACGCAGTATCAGGTAGCTACAAGGTAAGATCTGCAAAAAACCTGTTTATTTCCATTCTCCCAAGCCCAATGTGTTGTTATCCCAGCCCTTTTGTCAGGATCTAGAAAGAGGAATATAAAAGCTATGGAAATGGCTGAACACAGAAAATCATCCAGCATACAAATGAAATTCTTTGTAATGGAGGTAAAAGCAATTAACAGTTACAATGAGAGAAATAAAACTGACAAAGGCAACATCAAAGCCTTTCCCAGGTTCACTATGCTCTGCAAAATTAGCTACACATATATGGGCTATTGCATTCCTCCATTTTCAGCTAAAGAGCAATTATAGACCCCAGTCCAAAGTACAAATTGAGTGTAAATATCTAGCTGCAGATTACTTTTGATACAGGAAGACTTAACATGGTTGATGCCATTTTAAAAAAACTTTTATGCAGATATAATAAACTGTGTAACAGATATTCCTCTTCTCCTTGCTGAAAACTAACCAATTAAAAAATTAAATTCTCTTGGACCCTTGAGAACCTCAGCTCATTCTGTTGAAGGAAAAGATGTGAAATCATTCAAAAGGTCCAGACTCTAACTACAAATTAAATTCTTTAAGTAGGTCATTTATGACTCTTGAAGCACAAGATTCATCCAGGTAGTTTTCCTTTAAGTATTATATAAATTTCACTTTGATATGATATTTCAGACTTGTTTTATGAAAGTATAGTTTTATGATCACCAACCATCTCTATAGATTTTTTTTGTTACCTCTCCACCACACCTGTATGTAATGTACTCTGATGTTGCTTGACCAACTTGAGAAACTTCTGTGATGAAATGACCAGCTTGATAGACAAGGAGAGAGCAGTAGATGTTGTCTACATGGACTGTAGTAAGTTTTTGACACTGTCTCCCATAAGATCCTTGTAGACAAGCTGTTGATGTATGGCCTGGATAAGCATGCCATGAGGTGGATTGAAAACTGGTTGAATGACTAGGTCCAAAGGCTGATGATCAGTGAAACAAAGTCTAGTGACAGACTAATTACTAGCAGTGTAACCCTTAAATCGGTGCTTGGTCCTATCCTGCTTAACATCATTATTAATGGTCTGGATAATGGGACAAAGTGTACCCTCAACAAGTTTGCAGATGACGCAAAACTGAGAGGAGAGGTTGCAGCCACCCAGAGGAACCTTGACAGTCTGGAAAAATGGGCCAACACATTTTGTCACATGTGTCAGACCATGCCTTTTGAGCTCAACACAAACTTGTGGTCTTGAGCACCTATGATTGCTAAAGATCCCCTGTCATCTTTTCCAGGAGTGGGAAATGTTAATTTTAGTGTCATGGCCAACTTTCAACCAGGGTAATTATGCTCTGCCAGAATAATTTCCCTTGGAACTGCACTTGAAGCAGTTATTTTTTCACTTCCTTCTAAAAACTGTGTTTTGCCTTTTCTGGAATGGAGGAGTTACTGTGTTCCACCCAAGAAACAGTTACATTTCACTGTGGTAAAATTGATCTTTATATGCATACAGCTGGCAACACACTTGTCTCTTCTGGAATAAATGGAAATTCATAAGTATAGAGTAGTCCTAAGGAGCTAGCTCAAGATGATATGTTATGCAAAAAAATCTTCAGTCATTTCTTACTCTCTCACTTTGAGTAGTCCAGTCTTTGAGAGAAATTAGTATGAAAACATATTTTCACCTTGAAGAATCAGTATAATTACTAATTTTTTTTAATAATTACTAATTTTTTTGCTTGTGTGACCCAGGATTCTGTGTAGTGCTTGTTAAAAAGTATGTCAATTCAGTATCCCTACCTGCTGTCCTTCTACTGCTCACAAATACACATACTACATATTAAATAAGAATGACCTCTTTAATTTAAGGAACAGACTTGGTGGGTTGCAATTTTTAAAGTAGCTTAGCACAAAACACACAGCAGGAATATGAAAAATGCTTTGGTTACATTATTTGCCAAGTAATGATTTGGATCAATTTGAAAGGCAAGCAACTGAAAAAAAATCCTTCCACTCCAAGGGCTGTGCAAGGTGACAATGCCTCCTCTAAGAAATATAAACTTTACTTATATTGTTTATCCTGCCATCCTGTCTACTAAATCACATATTCTTTGAATGTGCTTTGGGTCTAGCAGAAGGAGTGAGTATGAGAAGTTAACAGTGTGGCTGATGAGGAAAGAGCTGGCTTTTCGAACTAACAGGCTGAGCACACAATAGAGTAAATATCTTTTCAATGTTTTACTCATTTCAGCAGGTAGTGCCAGGAAAAATCATTTTCCAATTAGTCAGCAGGTTTCAGCATCATTAGCTTCTCTATCAGATTTGCTGCCATTCAAAAATTCATCAGAAGACAAAGCAGGAAGAGTTAAGTATCTTTACTGTAAACTGAGTTCTGTAAGGAGTTGAAATGAGATAAGCTTTGTGGAAATGGGGGCAGTTAACATTACTAGAGAGGCTGTATCTGTCTTTAGGCATGACAATTAACAATGCCTTTAGCATATGGCATTACAACAGATTAGCGATCAAGTGCAATTAATCCTAATACTTCCTTTCCTGAACCTCAGTGGCTTATTAACTGAAAGAAAAAAACCTACTGTCCCCAAAGTGTCAGGTGAAACTCTCATTTGAGGTAAGGCTACTATATGGAGCTGTGCCTCCATCTGGTGATCCCCTTTTGTGATATTCAAACAGAAGTTATTTTAATGAGGGTTTTATAGAAGGCAAAACCTACCACTTATCTTCCTCTCTAAAAAGGTATTGAGAATTGGCTTTATGGGACAGCTTAAATCTTAACCTTGAGAGATGCAAGTCTGGGAGTGGTGCTCTAAATTTAAAATGTTACTCTGGCTTTTAGTTTAGATAGAATAATTTAGAGAATGTTGTGGTTTGGCTAATTGCAACAGGTTATGTTGTAGCTTCCCATCTTCAGATAGAATAATAGAAGTATCATCTCAAAATTAAATATTCAATTTGATGATTATTGTATGTCTCCATTCAGACTCTTTTACCACTGGCATACTGTGATGTTTAAACTTCAGTTTTACTTAAATTTAAAATACAGAGTTAATAAGGAGAAACTTCTACTACAAAATAAAAAAAGAGTTTCTTTTGCATCACAGTATCTTCAAGTCATAATGTCAGTAAAATTTATCCTGAAGAGTGCAGCAGTCTTTCATATCATGCTGTCAGGAATGAACAAGATGAAAGTCCTGGGTTTGCCTCACAGAACTTCTTTACACTTTCACTACCCAGTTAAATTGGCCTCACATGCAGGCATAGTTCAACACTCCTCAGTTGCGCGGAGTGTCAACTGACTCAGAACCATCTGCACAACTATCAGCTTTGAGTGTTATTCTCAGAGATACAGGGTTCAATCAAATCAAGCCCAATTTTATCTTCAGCTCCCGCCTGGCCCTTCCATTTCTATATTCCATTTCCATGCCTAAGTTATGTGAAAGAAAAAAGTAATTTCTTCAATATATATGAAGCTCTCCACTCTGATGAATGTACTTTTCATAAGAATTGGTCTGGGAAGTAAAGGCAGCAGGAAGATTTTTCAGGCAAAGCTAGAAAAGCTAGAAGGCTGATGTTTCATTGAAGTTGTAAATGACTGAAATAGGAATTTGGAGCAGAAACTCCTGAGTTGTGGCAATAATGTGCACATAATGCACATATTTTTGCATATCACAGAATTACTGTATTTTGATGACGCTGAGTGTAATGAGAAAGCAGAAGTAAGGCACAAGCTGAAGGAAGAGTGAGCTGCCTACTCTGGGCTCTTGGCATTTTCATTGTCAGCATCTGACCACTAATAGTGACCCTCATCAAATCGTAGAGCAGAAAATAATTTTATTTTATCGTACATTTTATAAAAGTTATATCTTGCTATAAATACGTCTCATCTTTAGACGTGAATTCATTTCCCATAACAAGAGATACTAGATAACTCTTCCCCAAGCCAGAGTAATGTTTAGGTTTTCTTCTAGAAAACAAAGAAAAGAATTATTTTTAATGAGATTTGTTTCTGTGGTATGTTGCCGAAACGGCAAGAATTTGTATAGCTTCAGTGCTGAATTTAGCTTGAACCTTCAGTAATAGGAAGTTAGCTGACTAAACCATGGAGCAAAGAATATTACTTTCATGAGTCTCATAATATATGCCATTCATTAAGATGACTCCCTCGGCAGCCATTGTGTGTATATGCTTGCTCTACCACAGAGCCTGAAGGAATGTGAAAAAAGCCAAGCCACCAGAAGAGCTGAGAAATAAAAGCCGCTGCAGTCACAGGGCTAATGCCAGCACCAAAGGCATGTACCAACCAAACTACAGATGCTAGCTCTGCCTATGTAAGACAGTATGTGGGCCTTTCAGATTAAATGACCTGAAAAATTACAAAAGTTTCATCCTCTAGCTTGTGTGGGTATGTCTAAGTAGGGCTATAATTCACTATTGCTCAATATAATCTTTAAATTTTTTTCCCTTTCACATTCGCTTTTTCTCCAGAACTTCCTTTAAGTGGGTTGACTTTTTAATGGTTAATGTGAATTCCAGAAATGTCATATTAGGGATAATCTCCTGGTTTTATGAGCAAGTCTTTTACACTGATAGGTGAAAATCTATATGTTTATGGTCAGCAATGTAAGTACACAAAATTATTTTTGGTATCTTTTCATGTGAAATACTTCAGACCTGCTGTATAGAGTCTAAAACTGAAAAACCTGAATGTTAAAGAAATTAATATTCTGAGTGCATCAAAATAAAGGCTGAATGAGATAAATCAATTCCTTAATCTTTGGATTTTGACAAAACAGTTTTTACAAAATCTTCATATCAGCTGAATTTTTTTCAATGAGTTATATAAATTCACAAATTTAAACCTCCTTAAACTGAGTGGGTGGAGGGGAGAAAAGGGATAAAGGGGTTATAGCTGAGTTTTATTTATGCAGTACAACTCAAACTCATCAGCTGTATTTGTTAATATGCACTACGAAGTGCTAATCCTCTTTTTTATCTGGATGAACACACCTACATTTCTGTCATCATGTCTTTTACGTGAATTCAAGATCTGATTTCCATTAGTATCTCTGTTTCTACAACCTGAAGCTTGGTTATTATATATAAGTGAGCACAGAAATGTAGCAAAATTTACATCTAAATTATCACTTTAAATTGTTGACAGCTGAGAAAGAAACTGTTCCATAGTATAGCATTTGATAGTATATATCAAAGCAGAAGTAGAGGTAAGCTTTCAAGTGATCTGACATAAGGCTTATGCCAAACACATTTGCTGATAATCTATATCTGCGTGATAACCTCATGGTACTTACAAGCTACAGATTGCATCTTGGACAAATAGATTTCAAGGTTGAGCACTGAGCTGATTTTGAAGCCAGGCTATAGTAATTTCTGTGGAATGCCTGCAAACAACTAGTGATCTGTTAAGAATTCTCTACTTTTCACCTTGCATCAGGCAACATCTACATCTCCGAATATTTGTCTTCCTCCTCTTTTTCCACCTACCCTTTCATACAAAATATTACAAGCCTAGAAGTCTTGCCTGCAACTTGGTTTCCTTAGAGACTGTGTGCCCCACTCTATAATTCTTCTTTGCTTGCTATTAACTATTAGATTACAAGAGATATATGATACTGGTAACATAAATCCAACTAAACTTGCCAACTCCCACTGTTTTATTATGAATGCTGCAATATATGTTCTTAGTTAGAGTTTTATATGATACTACAATTCTTGACTTTGATACCATAATTTTCCTTCATCCAAAATGTCTGTTACGGTCTATTGCTGTTAATGAGGCCAAATTTAAGGTGTTTTTCTTCTTTGCCTCTTCATGAAATAGTAGTGGAGCTACACTTCATAGAGATGGCCACCACCTCCCTCTGCTTTCAGATACAGTGTCACCAGCACTAAGTGAGGATAGCCACAGAAAAAGCAATCATACACCTCAACACAGGAAGACTGATAAGAGATAGGTGGTACAAGCAGCTGACAAGAGTCCAGAAGTGCAGGAAGAATGCTTTGAAGACAGTTGAAAACAGGGAGTGGAGTGAAGAACAAAGTAACACCAGGACTATCTGTATGCAGTCACATTACAGAAAGCAGGTACTGAGGGTCCTAAACCCTACCCAACTCCTGACATCCTTTCTTTTCTTGCCCTTTGCTTTTCCATAACCTTGTTAAAGCATGATAGTGCTGTTCCTTTGTTATCACCTGTCCAGAACAAGATTATCTCTGAACATCATCCAGGACCCACTGATGAATCTGGCAAGCAGAAACATGAGCTGAAATGATGTGTTTGCTGCTGAAGACCCTCCAGAGATGCCTAGAGATAGCAAAAGCTTGTCCAGCCATCCTTCTGCAGCCTTCAGAAAGGGCAAGGGACGTGGGTTGAGTGAAATCCACCTTGCATCTTAATTTCTGTTTGAAATGTAAGAAATGTTTGAAAATAGAATGGTCCCCTGCCCTAGAAGAAAAGCTGGTTGAACTCCAGAGTCACCTCCAGTTTTTACAAATCTGTTACTGTGGTTTTCTCTTCCTTTGCTACAATTCCTTTCTATATTTAAAATTGAAATCTTTGTACAAAATGTTGTCAGATGCATTTCTAGATATTTCAGAATACCCATTATTTTGCTGTCATTCTCTTTTGCAACCTATCCCCTTCCTTTTGTTCAGAAATACATCTGTAACCTTATCCCTTTATTCCAGCTTCTGATCCTCACTTGTCTCATGCTGTATTGAGGCATTCTCTTGCCTATGAACTGGGTCTTCCCCAACTGATCCTGTATATTTTTCCCATATGGCATAGAGGAGAGATTTCCTGCAGTCAGGTGGTAAGGTTGCATTTCTGTTTCCAGTAACAAGCATCCAGCACTAACACAAGGTGAAGAGGAAGAGTCACAGGGCTGTCAAAGCACTATTCAGTTAGGTTACTGCATACAACAGTGCAACTGGAAAGAGTTTTCTTTCTGTTGTGCCCTGGGAATGTCATTGGGTTCATATTCTTCTGAATGTAACTGAAAAGTACTTACATGCTAGCCACAATATCCAAAACATATTATGGATCAATATTTGTTTCTGGCACTGAAAATCTCCAGACTCCAACTGGCAAAGGATTCCTTCCTAATGAAGAACACAGTCACAGCAAATAAATATCCCCACAAACCTGCCATAAAATTCATAGTATCTGGGGATGGGATAGAGAGAAAGGAATGTGGTTGAAGATTCAGCCCTAGACACTCAGCTGAGGAACCCTCTAAAAATGGTCTGTTACACTGTCCACACACTGAGGGTTAGATTAACCCAAATGCAGAGGGCCAGAAACATGTCTGCAACCTTGTTAGTTTCAACTAGTTTCTTGAAATAAGGTTTGTGTAGTGCTTAAGTGTTGCATATAGGCTTTGGCCTTCATCCTTCTTTGAGTGCTGATATGTCAGTGAGAAAAATAATGTATGAATTACCAGAAGGAATTAACTGTTGAGTAATGTCACTAGGTAAGGCACAACACATGTTAGGGGAAAAAAGTCCCGTCTCCAGCACTGCTATTCTTTTCTTCTATAAAGATTTTATCTATTCGTGGGTCACCTTGAAGAAAATCATTCATACAGTAGGGAAGGAATTCTTACTGAATACCAAATATAAAATCTATTTGAATAGATTTTAGGAGAAACATGTTCTCTTTCTTCTTTCACTGGAAAGTAAGATCAAACATGCAGGTGATATTCACATCACTTTTGTGCAGCATGAGACTATGATGGCTGTGCTAACTGTATCATTACTACTAATTCAATGTCTGACAAATTCTTTCCATCCTAGCTATTATATATCCCTTATCATTATAACTTCTAACCATCAACTGTTTTTATTACATCAGCAGCCGCACTACCTTTTCAATGTATATAGAACTGGTGAGAAGTGAATGGATGCCACCTAAGCAGTGAAACTGGAGCTGTTGTCCTGCAAGATGAAAGTGATGGACCAGGGAGGGTTCAGATGGGAGAAAGAATGTCTTCAGAGGCACCCAACAACACAGAATCATGAAATTATAGAATAGTTTTGTTTGGAAGGCACTTCATCTTGTTCCGGATCCCATGCTATGTGCGGGGACACCTCCCACTAGACCAGGGTACTCAAAGCCCTATCCAACCTAGCCTTGAACATTTCCAAGGAGTGGGCATCTACAACTTCCATGGGCACCATGTACCAGTGCCTCACCACCCTCACAATGAGGAATTTCTTCCTAATGTCTAATCTAAATCTTCCGCCTCCCAATTCAACACCATTCCCCCTCATCCTATCACTACATGGTCTTGTAAAGAGTACCTCTCCAGCTTTCTTGTAGCTCCTTCATGTACAGGAAGGCGACTAGAAGTTCTCCCTGGAGTCTTCTCCAGGCTGAATAACCCCAACTCTCTCAGCCTGTCCTCACAGGGGAGTTGCTGTAGCCATCTGATGATTTTCATAGACTTCCTCGGAAACCATTCCAACAGTTCCATATTCTTTTTATGTTGGGCATTCCACAACTGGACATGGTACTCCAGGTAGGTTCTTATGGGAGCAGAGTAGAGGGGGCAAAGCATCTCCCACAACCTCCTGGCCTTTTGATACAGCCCATGATACAGTTGGCTTTCTGGGCTGCAAGCTCACTTTGCTGGCTCATGTCAAGCTTCTCATCACTCATCACTCCCAAGTCTTTCTCTGCAAGTCTCTTTTCAGTCATGTCATCTGCCATCCTGGATTGAAACAGTAAATTGCCCCAACACAGGTGAAGAACTTGTGAGGTTCACACAGGCCCACTTCTACAGCTTGTTCAAGTCCTTCTAGATGGCATGACATCCCATCCTTCTGGTGTGGCAACGGCACCACTCAGTATGGAGCTGTCTGCAAATTCGCAGTGGGTGCACTTAATCTTGCTGTCTATATCATCAGTTAAAATATTAAACAGTGTTGCTCTCAGTATGGACCCTTTGAGTGACACCATTTGTCACAGCTCTCCATCTGATCATCAAGCCATTGAGCACTACTCTTTGAATTTATACTCCTGCCACCATCAGTAGGAGATGAAGGAAATGCAGCCAAGATCTTCACAGCAGTGCATGGTGGACGGGCAAGAAGCATCAGCAGAAGTTGAAAAATTAGAGTCCCTGGCCAGAGATTAAGAGGAGCCTTTTCCTCCCTGTGGCTCAGTGAGGTTGGACTCTCTCCAGCCTTGGGGGGTTTCATGGCCTGACTAGGTGAATCCTTGAGCAGCCCACACTGTGCCCATAGATAAACTTGTTCTGATCAGGGTATGGGGCTGGAGAACTGTCCTCCTGCTAGCCTCTGTTGTCCTGTGATTTCTGTGGACTGTTTTCCCCATTGGATTTAAAGGAATAAAAGCACAGAGAAACAGGATGATTCATCCTATGATCCAACGTTATGCAGAAGGTCAATGGCCAGGCAAGGAATTTAATTCCAGTCTCCAACAAATCACAAACCTTTGGATTCCACTGAATTCAGATTCAAGAATCTTAAGACATAAATGTGATTCAAGTTGTATTGAAGGCAGTGATGTTCAAAGTATTGAAAAGAAGAAACTACTACTTACCATAGTAATTTATCTTACCCACAGAAGTCAATGTTGTAGAAAAGAATATGTGAAATTATGACCAGTAGCAAATGATTGCTCAAAAGGGCAAAACAATTGATGTGAGGAGCACCTCTGTTATTAGGCTGCATTTATTTCATATAGCCTGTCTAATCAAAGCTATTCGGAGAATGAAGTGCTGTTGCACAGAGAATTTAAATCCAGTGTCAGGGTAACACATTATCCCATGGGAAGAAAAAGGCTAGACCTTGTACTCCTGCATTTTAAATGTGCTTTGGTTATTACCATTGTTTAACCCCAGCTGGCAACTAAGAACCACCCAACCATTCACTCTCTTGCCTGTTCCTCTTCCCCTGGTGGGACAGGAGAGAGAATAGGAAGAGTAAAATTGAGAAAACTCATGGGTTCACATAAAGACAGTTTAATAAGTAAAGAAATGGGATTGACACCAGCAAAGTGAAATAAGGAATTAATTCACTACTTCCCATTGGCAGGAGGGTGTTCAGGAGAGCAGGGGTCCATCACATGTAAGAGTTACATGGGAAAACAAACACCACAACTCCAAAAGTCTCCTCTTCCTTCTTCCCTGAGTTTTATTGCTGAGCATGACATCATTTGGTATGCAATATCCCTTTGGTCAGTTGAGGTCGGCTGTCCTGGCTATGTCCCCTCCCAACTTTCCTGTGTTATCAACACTATTTTCAGTACAAACCCAAAACATAGCTTCACGCTACATACTATGAAGAAAATTAACTCTAACCTAGCCAAAACCAGAACAGTTATGTCAATTAACACTGAAGAGTACCAGACTGAAAAGCTAAAGCACTTAATTTTCACAAGTGACTTACCAGCTGGATTCAATTTGATTAGAACTGGGACTGGGTGTAACAGAGCACAAAGTTAAGAAACTCACAGCATAAAACTCCTGAAAATTTTATGATTCAATCAAAGGGTAGGCATTCAAAATTACCGAGGGAAATGGAAATGAGGGGAAGAAACTGTAAGAGGAGACTTTGGAGCTGTGACAGATGTGGTTGATTTAAAGGGAGAAGATATACAGCAGAGGATATGATCCAAGGACTACTCCTACAGTGAGTGGGACTTACTACTCCCTTACTCTGATCCTGGAATATGCTAATATTAAGCACTGACTAGGTAAAAACTTTAGAAGAAAAGAAAGACTTACAGCTTGACTGAGATAACTAGGAAGAGAATATCTGAGGAACTACCACTTGCTCAATGGCAATGTGAAAACTGGATGAAAAATGAGAATGTCAGTCTTTTCCACATAGGCATTTTCCCAAAATATCCTGAATCCCAGGCTTCCCATAAAGTGTGGGATGCACATACAGAATTCAGAAATATAATGTTTGGATGCAGCTATATTAATTATTTTTTTGGAGTTTGAAGAGAATATTAACTTTTTTTTTCCTTAGGATTCTTGAAGTTAGCAGCTCACTCTAACAGCTGATTTCATTTTTTGTTGTATGTAGTCATCAGTCTTACTGAATAGACAATGCTGGCCTGTTCTCTTCAGAAAACAGTTTTTGTTTTAAGTTTGACCAACACTCCAACAGAGCATTTTTTGTTTTTCAGAGTTGTTCCAGTGTTATATGTAAATGAATGCTCACTTAAGCTCTAGCCCTGTGGCTTCCTTAGAGCAGGTGAATGAATCGTTTCAGAAGTCCCTCATTTCTGATGCACTAGCTAGCATCAAGTCACTGATACTAGTGACAATATACACCATCTGTCAATACACAGCTCCATCACTGGTGTGACTGCCAGAATTTTGGTTTTTTTGATAATGTGATGGTCTTCATGACATCAGACCTGCTGGCACCAGAAAGGTTTCATTCAATGTCAGACTGGCTGGGATTCTGAGCAACTTGTAGTATTTGAAGATATCCCTTCTTACTGAACAGGGGTTGAACTAGATGTCTTTAAAAGTCCTTTCCAAACTGTAGTAGTCTATGAGTCTATGAAAACAATTAGGACATAAATGAATTCTGATATCCAAAGATAGTAGCATCAGATAATAGTCTTTTATTGAAGATTTTGTAACTGTGTGCATTTTTCAACTAAAACATACCTGTGGCACATGAATGGCTTAATTCACAAGTGCTGCTTTCAAATTTTGCACTCAGTCTGAAGGTATAGTCTTTATCCAATAGTACAGTAAATAGTGATCTTTCTAACTGCCTTTAAATTATGTCCTCCTAAACATAAGCAGAGAGAGAAGATTGAATAGAGAAAATAATTGGTCATCTCCCCTCCTACTCCCCCTCCCCATGATATTCTCAATGCATTCTTAATCTCAGACCCCGTGACCTTATGGAATAGCAGCTTAAATCCAAGATGGTGGCATTTTGGAGATTTCATCGTCCATTTGGCTGTGATCCACTGGCCTTAGGAAAGTAGATAAGATTTTACTTTTTTTATCAGCCACCAGATGGCTTTTAAAAAAACAGAGGCTGTCTGCAAGGATTTAAGTTAATGAACAAAGTGCTTTGATGAACTACTGGCATGTACAGTCAAAGATGTAATTCTGGTTATTTAAGACAGTGCAAGAGAACAGTATTTATTTATTTATTTAGCAACTTAATCTAGCAATAAGCATTGTAATTCTAACAAGAAATTGATTAGGAACAGAGTGTTAAAACTTTTGGAATTGTGTAGACTTCACTATTACAGAGAATTTAACTGTTGTTCAGTGTTTTTTACAGAAAAATAAAACCAACAATGCGCTATATCTCCCTGTCATGTAAAGAAAATTTGATTTCCTATCATCAATAAAAAGATACATGATGACTGTTTTGGGAAGACAGCAGTGCAAATCTAGCAGTAAAGTTATGCACCTGAAGGATCTCCTTTTGTAGAAATAATAATTACTACAACTGTACCAGTAGTTTAGGCAGAGCTGACAGTCACAGCTATTCTGAGAGCCAATGTAGTAACTGAAAGATAACAGAAGCAGTTTCTGAACCTGGTCACTTTATATAAGTGAAGTTTGTTCAGACCATATGTTAGTCATATTGAAGGAGGTATGGTTTAGCTTTATGAATTCTGGAGTTCTCCCAGCAAAGTTTAGAGGTTTGATGTCTCTCAGATTTGCTGAATTGCTCATGCGATAGCAGACTATATGCAGGTTAAAGGAAAAGTAAGAGAACCAACAGCAGAAGTCAAAGTTGCTCCCCATCAAGCTCGCTGTTAGGTCCCATTACAAACTTACTGTTAACTCTTCTATTATAGTGTATAACAAAATTGGCTTGATGAAGTTGCCAGATGTACTCCGAAAGACAAGCATAATATCTTCTGCAGAGACTGAAGAAAATCTTACCAACCTTTTTTATATGTATGCTGCTATTCTGTCCAGTTTTCTCTGGTATCTTACTTCTTTACGTTTTTCTAATAAAAATACAAGTGTGAATCTGTTAATCCAAATGTTACTTACCTTTAAACTGCCTTCTAAATTTGTTAGTGCATCTAGTTTTAGGAAGAAGCTGCAGTTAAGCAATTTACTGAATTCCTGAAATCAAAGAATTCAGTAGCTGGCAAGGAAAAGTCTATCAACTTTATATTTCATCCAAGGATTTGAGGTGTTTTCCTTAAATGTAATTGGTGAGGTTATTTTTAAAATTTTTTTTTTAGGTCACAAACCTGGAATCCTGAAACTCTAGGAAAGAAAGAAAATGAGGATTTTGTAGAGATACAAAAACATCTTGCATATTTGCAACCTCTCATTATACTAGAAAATATCCAGAACGATTCTCAGTGAAGTGCATTTCTGACCTTGGCTCTCAACTTTCTCTGATCTGAAAAAGATCAATGGTATGAATAAACTCAGTAAAAGAGTGTTTTCTGTTGTTGTTAATCTGATTTAATTATGAGATGCTTTTCATAGCAAAATGATGCATTTTATATTTTAAATTTTTAGTCTATACAATGTAATTACTCTTGGACTGAAACAGTTAGAAACTGGAATTATTGCACAGTAAATTTATGCATAGACATTGCAATAATATTCAGCCTTCAGCTTGGTACTGAATAATACCCCAGGAGTTATTGCTTCATAGTTTGTACCTTGATTCCAATTCCAGATTGTGATAACAGGTTTTTTTGCGTCAGTAAATATTATCCCCATAGCATAAGATGTATCACAGTCATTCCTATTCTAGGATGAGTAAGATGATAAAATAATGTCCTTATCCTTAAATTTATAGTGAAATCCAAATATAACTGTTGTTTGAGCAAGCTTCAATTATCCTGTGTTTTTGTGCTTATATTATTAAACGTTATGTATTTATTTACTTATTTATCATATAGTTCTAGGAAAAATAATTTAAAAAGAGATATGTACATTTTGGTTGCAATAGTAATATCAAAGCAACTCAAATTTTTTGAATTAGATTTTTGAGTACTTAAGCTCATAAGTTTATGATTGTGTTAGGGGGAGCTCCCACTGTAAACTACAGCTTAACTCAGCTTAACTGTCTCAGATTTTTTTCAAAGACAGAAAGTAAATCAAGAGATATTGAGTTCTCACAGCTTACAGAAAAACTCATAGCCTCACATTCACTTCAGATATATTCCTATCCTTTGTTTGTGTTGATTTAGCTACTTTTCAAAAAAAAAAAAACTTCACTTTTCAATCTATCCTATGCATACAACTTCCTTGAGAGAACTTATGCATCTTTGAATTTAGTATAGGATAAGTGAGAGCAAATCCTGCCCTGTTCATCAGCAAAGTACAGTAAGCTGTTGACTGATTTCTTGTTCTTCACATGCATGCAGAACAACTGTATTCAAATAAAGAGTACCAGAACATAATTTAAGAGGCATTTGCTCTGTCTTGGGCCAAAGCTTTGATCCACAGATTCCATGATGCTGGAGAAGGCAAAGAATGGGAGCAATCTTTCAGTAAAAAGTTTTTCTTCTGTTGGCACCTTCTTCACAGCTGCCTGTATCCAACGATGTGCAACACACATCCTTGGAGATTTATCCAGCAGATAAATACACAGTACAAGAAGTAGATAAAATCCCATTGTGCAATACACAGCACAGGAGCCATTAACAAAATTCCCTTTGAATGCTGCCTGAACAGCAGTGTAAGAAATAGTCGACTTGTGATATGCTTAAGCCACTTCCTGCTATCAGAAGCATCTAATCAATAGCAACAACATCTTCAACTCAGAGTCTTGGCTATCTTATAGGCATGGCTACAATAAAGCTCAAGATTTTTTTAAACTGAAAAATACTATATTTTTGTAATTTCTTACTTTAAATTGTTTTTCTTTTTTTTGTTGTTTAGTTCAAATGAAGATGGAAAAACTATTTTAGTTCAAAAATGCTTCAGACACTTACATGCTCCTGAAGGCAGATGTAGAGTATGTAAGTGGTGCTGTTTGGCAGTGTTTTGTTTTATACATGATGGTGTGAAGGTTATAAAGTTTTCCATTTCATTTGTACTGCTCACCTACTTTTGGAAGAAATTTGCCCTATGCTCAGACACATACATGCAAGAACAGAGCTAAGAACCCTCAACAAATATATATACTGTAAAGACTACTAAAATATATTTTTGTCACCTAAAAAACAATTTAAGAAAATCTTTCTAAAATATAGAATAACAGAATATCTTTTATGCTGTCTCCTTTGTACATTCAAGTTTGGACACATCTTCCACTACTCAAAATATCTGTTTCAAGTCCTGCAGGTGTGACTCATAAAGGATAGACATCTGTGACTCATAGCAGAAATTGGAGGAGAACTTATGCATTGCTGGCAGAAGATATCAGCTGCTAGCAAGTACCAACCATTGCACTTCTATGTAAGGCTTCATAAATTAGGAATACACAGCTCAGAGACCAGTAAATTTTACCAGCTGTACATTCTTATCTTCAGCAGCCTACAGTAAGGCATAAGATGCTAACTGCACATACAGTTTTCATGTGAAGACTTTTATACAACTAATCGTAAGGTCTTTTCTGTTCAATGCAATCTCTGTGATAAAACCTTCTGTTTGGAATTTGGCCAACAGAATGCCAATACTTTAATGTTTTCAAAGATATTTTAAAAATTAAGTAAAAGAATAAAGTATTAAGCACTGACCTAGTGTTACCTTCTGTAAAACTAGTCCAACACCATTTTGTAAGAACAAAATCTCGCTCCTGATAACACCTAGAAATATTTTTATATGTATTATACATACATGCAAATTCACTTCTAATTCACTTAAATATAATGACTGCAAGTGGCCAGATTCTTTCATCTTTATGAGAGCACAGTCTATTTCCCTGGAAGCTATTCTGGA
Source organism: Piaya cayana (assembly GCA_013389865.1). Classification (NCBI taxonomy): domain Eukaryota; kingdom Metazoa; phylum Chordata; class Aves; order Cuculiformes; family Coccyzidae; genus Piaya; species Piaya cayana. The sequence continues at coordinate 68,475 of WAAB01006792.1, forward strand.
AAAGCTACAAACCACGCTTGCCTATGAATAATCTGTGTGAACACAAGTATTTGAATACAGCCATGGTTTGTGTACATTAATATTGATTCAAATTTTCCAAAAGCAATCAATTGACATTCATCAACAAATCCTATTAAAAGTTGAATAAATTTAGTCAAAAAAAGATATTGTCACTAGAAACATACCTGTAGGTATCTATGGTTGAGGTCTTTGGCCACAATTCTTTCCCAGTCTCCAAAGAATCACCCTTTACTCTGAGATGCATCTGTTAGCTTTGTTTATTAACATCATCTGTCTCTTATATCAAAGAGAAAACTGTCTGGTAATTCTTGACAAAAAAGAATTGGGTTTTATTAAATCAAATAATTAGTGACTATCCAGACAAATAATTAGTGACTATCCAGCTTATTTTAAGTTCCATGGAGTGTAAATTGCTAATGTAAATATAACAGATATTATTAATATTAAAGTCTAACACTTTTTTTTCACTTCCTAGCAAGATAACTTACCACAGAAAACACAGGAAGAGTGATAAATCTGTAGTCATCAGAGTTTTAATAGCTCTATCACTGAATGCCTTGGAAATATCAATTTCAGAAAAGATAATGAAATTTATTATAATTTAAAATATTAATCTTTCAAAGCACTGGAGTCCATTAAACTCCTTAAAACCAAATAAAATTGGCCTTAAAGATGCTCCATAGATTTTTCATATTTTTGCTTTTCAGCATTCAAAGTATTAAAGAATCAAATCTTACTCTGATAATTATAGACAAAGTGCTAAATCTGTCTGTGGTAAAAAAGGGATAGAAAAAAAATCACAGTTTGTTTACATGTGTTTGTACAAGTTTCACTGATGTTATCTATTTTTTATGTAGAACTCTGGCTGTATGCATAACAGACCCCAGGGAAGAAAAAACAGAAACCCCATTAAGAAAGATAAGAGTCAGAATACTGTTATGTACTTCAGTTTTTATAGTGGCTGGCTAAAATACAAAAATTTGAAAAATAAAATAAAAAAGGCACAGCAAGATTTTCCCATCCTTTCTAGTACAGCTTAGTGTCCACATGCTTCTGCTCTTTGCAAATTGCTCCCATATCAAGGCATCCACAAAGTCATTTATATTTTCCTGCATTAAAGTGCAGAATTCAAATGACCACTGCTATATGTAGAGTAGCTTGTCTGATCAGTAACTCTTTGCCAGCTGGACAGCTGAAGTATGCTGCCCATCTGTGGTAACATCCAGAGTCACCTTGGCTTTGTTCAAGTTCTTCTCTTATTTCTCAGATAGCCGCCAATTTCAAAACTTGCAAATGATGTACAAGTAATCCCATTAGACAGGACATTTGATGCACTGGTATTTTGGAGTTAGTTTCAAAAGTTAGGCAGGTGTTTATGCATGTTTTTGGAACCAAGTCCAGCGTGATCAGTACACTTTCAAGTACACTGGAGACCATCAAAATTCTTCATGGAAATAAAGCTACTGAGAAAGTAAAAGCATGGTGTGCATTATTTGGATGTTTGCTGTGAATGCCACCATCCTATCAGCTTTGCTGTTAATCATAAGAGACGTTATAAATCACATTTAGATTATTCTTAAGTGTATGGAAACAATCCAGACAGGTTTTAGGACATAACTTTCCCCAGACTGTGCTCATGCTCCTGTAGCAGTTATTCTCCAGCATTTATTCAAAACTGCATTCTGCTTTTTCTCTCAAAGGACTATAAGGCCAACAAGTCTCCATTTCTGCTATGTCATAAAAAAGATCTGTTGTATAGGACACTAGAAATGGAGTTTGAATCTGATTTGAAATCCTTTCTTATTTCTCAAATTAGGCATAAGAATTTGTTAGCAAATAATCAGAGTATCAGTGTTTAAAAGTCTCTTTGCCTTAATCAGAGTTGTATGTGTTCATCAGCAGGAAAGTATAACCCTGTAGTCATGAGCATCAATAATGTACCACCTCTAATAGCAATTCTTATTTGAAATATTTCTGTTATTACTTGGGAATCAATAGAAAACTTCCAAAATAGAAACATTTTTCCTGTATATTTCACTATTTATAGTGCAGCTCCAGCTAAAGGCACTATGGCACATTTTTTAATGGCTACAATTCTTATATGGTCATAGGTGGAAACCCACAGTAATTTTGAGCCTAAGCGTTCCCTGTCCATTTTCTGTCATTGTAAAGAAAAAAAGCACTAGCACCGGCACGGAGTCTGCATATTTTCTGTGGATACAGAAGTGACACTTGTGGACTCAGTCACTCATCACCAGCACTAAATGAGCAACAATGTACTTACTATTCAACTCTCATATTGCATCCTCCTTTGATGTTAATTGCAGTCTTAATAGAGACATATATGTAATAGAATTAATTCTTTAAACTACACATAGCACATTTGATGAAAGTGGTTTTACGGTTAGAATAATACTACTTAAGATGATCTATTGCAACTCAATGGATCTTTGCATAGGAAGCATCATGGCCTCATTCTGGTTTACTTCCTTATCACTATAAACTGGAATACCTTTCTTTCTTTTGTACTTCTGTTAGCTATACAAGGCCAAACCAGCCATGTCAGAGTAAACTGTACTCTAATTAAGACATTACTCATAAAATATTTTTACTTCAGCTCCTGTGGCAGTGTGCTTAGTATCTGAGCTATAGGATTACACTGGAAAAGTCAGAGATTGACTTTTAGAGACCTGGGTAAATATCCAGAAGAGGAATGCGGGTAGAAAATGCAGGATTTAGGATTTCTTGTTATTTATTTTGTAACTTCTTTTTTTTGTTTTGTTATTGTTGGGTTTGAGGGGCGTTGTTTGTTGCACTGTTTGTTTGCGGGTTTTTTTTGATTGAGCATGTTTTCACTAAAAACACATTATAGTATAGTATATAATGCATATGTATCTGTAGTATACACCTATTTTCAGCATTCCTGATATTTTGCCTTCCAGCTGAGGACACAGAACATTATAAGCAAATCTCAGGCAGTTAGAACTGTTACAAGGTAAGTAAGCACTTTGCTCCTCAACTGACTCACCTTTCATGAAAATCCAAGATGCCTCAAATTAAGCCTACTGAGAACAATAAGTGGATAACATAATTAGACATTCTTGTAACTCTTGACCCTGTAGGTAATTCTGCTTCCCTATGAGTAAAAAGGAATATGAAATTTTTGCTTGTGAATAAGGAAGCTGCATGTAACACATGACCTTCAATGCACTTCAGAAATGTTAGGGTTGTAAAACTTTATTTAAGATATCAAATGCTTCAGGAAGCAAGATATCTACAAAAGAATCAGCTTTAAGTGCAACTGTTGTATATACTTTTTTTCTGAATGGAATTGGATTGATTTTTAAGATAAAATATCGCTTTAAATTATGAAAACAGACACTTACTTCTCTCACCTTGAATAGAATGTTGACTCTTACAGTAAAGTCTTCTTCATCTTACTACCACAATGCCACCTTCAGAAATATCAAAGATTCAAAAATGCCCAAAGAAAGAAGAGACAAATATTTAGTATGTGTTGACATTGACTTTATTGTGATACAGTGATAGATTTCCCCACTCCTGTCATGTTGCCAAGGTCCCACATTAATGCTCATGTTTAGTACCAGCTAAAGCCAAGTGAATTTTGCTAAGAATTTTCTGTATGCATCTTCTGTCCTCATGATCCAGTGAATCATCTTCTGTTATGAACAAGCCCCTTTCTGATTGTTTCCCAATAAACTGTGGGATGTTGGGTTTTACCAAGAAGCTGGGACAACAACTAAAAAGTCAACACTGTTGATGTATCTCTCTACAAAACAGATTTTAAGTTGACCCATTAAAAAAAATGAATTTGCATGTCATTCTGCAACTCTAAATAAAAAGCAGGCCAAAGGATAGGGTTGGTTGAAAGTCTTCATTGCAAGGAAGATTGTGCCTCAGCAAAGCTGGGAGATTTGAGAGCTGTCATGTATATGCAGCTGAAAGATTTTTGCCTTTTCATAGCACAATTGTTTCAAACTCCTTCATTTGGACAGAATGAGTTTATAAATTATGCAAATATTATTTTGGCATTTTCTGCCCTTCTTTCCTCTTTCTTTTCCATAAAAGAAATAGAAGAATTTGCACTATGTGTTTTCAGAAAACATTTAGTTTTCCTGTATTTAAGATTTCTATTTTGCCAGCCAACAACAGAGTAGGAGGTTCAGCATGGATCTACAATTTGACAGGCATCGTATTAAAAATTGCTTAATAAAATGAATACATAGAAATTCTGTATTAAGGTATAAGTCCTGTCCATATCTTTCTAAACCTTATAAAACATTACAGTTCACAGTCTGACATAAAGTTTTCCTGCACATAACTTTCTTTAATTTGTGTTGGAATCCCCTGCACACATTATTTTTTATAGAGTCAATGCGTTCAAGGCTTTAAAGGTTTTGAGTATGAAAGTGCCTCAGTTTCACCACAGTGACATTCTCATTGCTCATTTTATCTTACTGCTGACAACTAGTCTTTGCATAGACACAGCATACATGGGGCCAAATGTGTCCCTTGGCCTAAATCTGCTGATACACCACTTTGACATAACACTTCCAAAGAATTTGGCTCTGAGTTTTCTATTAGATTTGTGTCTTAAGTGTCCCCTATTACTAATGTGGGGGGAAAAATATCCTGTGTAAAAAATTAGCCCAGATAATAAAATTCTTCAGGCTGTTTTGTGGATCCTTGAAGAAAACAAGGATTTCTAATCATTCAACAGATTTTTCTCTAAGAAAATAATAGTAATAGCATTCATGTATCTTTCCCCTTCTGTTTTAAAAGAGCCTGTCTCTGCAGAATGGGAGGAAAAGATGTCTGTGTAAAAATTTGTAAGTCTTCTGCAATTCTCAATGCTTTCTGAACTAAATACTTTCTGAAATATTCTTTCTACACATCACTAGTGCCTCCCTATAAAACAACAAAGAGCAGTCTCAATGGAAAATTTTCTGTGTATGTGATGATTTGTATTTCCTTTTAGAAAATCTGTCGTCAGAAATCATGCCGTCAAAAAAACCCCAAAATAAGTAATGCACTCTTAATTTGTGAATTTTTAAATACTTTTATAACATAAACAAAGAAAAAAGGTGAAACGAGGCCCATGAAAACTCCTTAATACTATGTAATAGGAACATAGAGCCTGCCATATGAGCCTCACTGGGGAAATTTAAAGAAGGAGTTCTAGTAAAGTAACGTGATTTGGCAGGAGCTGAATTTGAATGTGGTTGTGAGGTCCCCATAAGCAACATATGCTTTCAGTAAGCTGCAGTATTCCTTCTTTTCATAGCCCAAGATTTTAAACTAATACTTTATATTTTCTAAAATGATATAGTTCTATGCCAGACCAAAGTTGTTAGTTCTTGATGAAACCACCATATTATGGAATTATAGCTCATCCACAGGACAAAAGAAAAAAGTGGAAGTTTAATCCTGACCTCTTTAAAAAAAAAAAAAGACAAAAAGAAACAAAGTGAAGAGAAGGAGTGGGAAAGAATGAAGAAGGAGAGGGAGGGAGATGTCTGCTTATGATTATGAGATGAACTTTGAGCTTCTTCTGTTCCTTCAGTCAGGAATTTCTGATTTTTTAAATACCTTCCTAGCGTGAAAACTTGAAGTATACAGTGAACATACGAAACTTTTACTTACATCTTACAGAAAATTGTACATTGAAATAGGGGGGAAAAGTAATTCCTGACAAAGTCAGAGCTTGACACATATCTAAAAGCAAAGCCACCAATCTGGAATTTGATAACAAAGAACATTCTTTAATTTCACTTTTTTCCCCATTTATGTGTGGGATGACAGTGCTACCTAGGAAAGTTCAGACATGCCCTCAAATTTTCCTGCCTATTACTACTTCCTGTTTTCTTTGTCATATAAAAGCTGACAATCTCTCCTTTTCAAATCATATTAACTTAACAATCTAAATATCATCACCCTTATTTTTCTTGTAGTATTATTAATACCACCCCAGAAGCATGCCAGGACAGGAAAGACATCTCTAGCACATGAGCTGCTGGTGTTACAACAAGACCAAGAGAACAAGAATGCTTCTTCCCTTCTTCTGGGGATTGCTTGCATGGGAAAGACATGCAAGACAGAAGGAGATGCTCTGGAGGTTTACTAGGATAATTATGTCATTTTCAAGTGGTATTTCAGAAATCAGTGTCACTGGGATAACCGCGCTCTACAAAACCAGAGCTATGGTCTAAAGGCTGGGTCTTGGGCTGATACAGGTATGCTGTGCCCTCCTTGTGCCACAACACATAACCCTTCAGGCAAGTAGTGCTTCACAGTGAAGCCCATCCTGGCTTTGGAGGAAAGATTGCCTCACAGTCCTTCCTCTGTCCCAAATGTGATATGTCTCAGGTATACCTTCAGACTTTCTCCATGGACTGCTTTAGCCTCTTACTCGGGAGAACATCTGCAAACCACAGGCAAGATACATTTTCAGCAAGTGAAAAGAAGCTAGGGATCAGAAAGGTCGAAGGAGGAGGGAGTGTTTTCCGGAAGACAATATGAAAATGGACGTCTCTTAATGCCAAATTACAGAAAGGAAAAAAAAAACCCCAACCTAGCAACAACAACAACAAAAAAACAAACTACTCAAACAGAAGAAAAACATCCAGAAAAATCATATTCACTGGCCATTCTTACACTGTCGGTTTTTCAGACTATGACAGAATATAAAGATGACTGAAATTAACTTGTTACACTCAACAGCTACAAGATTAATGAAAGAAGGTACATTGTAGAAAACAATAAAAAAAATGTGTCCCTTGCAGAATGAGCAGAAGTATTAGTTCATAACTTTACACTGTCTGGAAACAACTAGCTTTTATCAGTTTTTAGGACATTTGGACCAGTAGTGAAATGTCGATGAACATGACTGAACACACAAATGACGAAAGTGCATTTTGTATTATGGTTTGTGTGAGCTTTCCACTTTGAACAAGGAAAAGATGTCAGAAAAAACCAAGTCTTTTCAAGCAAAGCAATTCCCGTAGGCTGTTCCTGTAATAAATTGCCACTACACTTTCCAGTGCACTCCCAGCCCTGATCTTGATTATTGTTTGGAAATCTCACTGTGAAAAGTCATCACAGGTGAATCTCATGAACTTCAAAAAGACCAAGCACCTAGGTCAGAACAATCACTCGTATCACTAGATACTGGATGAAAAATGGATTTGGAGCAGCACTGTGGATATTGCTAGGTGAAAAGTTATATATAATATGGCAATGTGTGCTTGCAGCCCAGAAAGCAAATTATAACCTGGGCTGCATAAAAAGCAGAATGGCTAGGAGGCTGAAGAATGTAATTCTCTTCCTTAAGTGCCTTTAGTTCCTCATGAGATTCAACCTGAAGTACTGCATCCAGCTCTGGGTCTCCCAGCACAATACAGACACGAATCTGACAGAGTCAGCTCAGAGGAGAGCCACAAGAATTATCGGAGAGATAAACCTCCTCTGAAAAAAGGCTAAGAGAGTTGGGGTTGTTCAGCCTGGAGCTCCAAGGGACCTTGTTGTAGCATTTCAATATATGGCTTATGAAAAAGGCAGAGATAAGAATTTTTTTACCAGGATCTATAGTGACTGCAAAATGAGGCAAAGACTGTAAAGTAAATGGGGATAGATTTAAGTCAGATGTTAGGAAGAAAAACCTTGTGATAAGGGTCATGAGGCACTGCAGCTTGTTTTCCAGAGAAGCTGTGGGTGTGTCATCACTGGAAGCATACAAAGTTAGGTTGGACAGGCCTTTAAGAAACATGATCTAGTCAAGACAATGCTTTCCAGAGCAGGGAACAGTTGAACTAGATTGTCTTTAAAAGTTCCTTTCATCCCGAAAACATTCTATGGTTCTATGACTGCAAATACTAGGAAACTGAAAATGTTAATTGAACATGTTAATTGAAAGTGTTAATGTAAAAGTCTTCAAAAGGTGATGTTCTAAACATCTTCAGAACAAGATGGCCAACTGGAATAGAAAACTTCATAAAGGGCATGAAGGGCAGTTGAGTTTGTCTTTTCCTTAAGAGACCATGAACAAATCATGTTTATGAATCAATTTTTACAACTAGTCATGCAGGAATATAAAGCTGTTCGTCAGAACTGTCCCAGACATTGAGATTTTTCAAACCTCTCACCAGACCCAGCCTGAACTCTTTCTCACAATATGAAAAATCTAAGCATCCCAAGCTCTGAGGAAGTTAGATCTGATTTCAAAGCTGTCCACTTATATTACTTGCCATTTATGATGCAATGCCATGGTCTCCAGGCATAATTATCACTTACAAACAAAAGTAATTAAGACAGACACCAACAATCTCATAATAATTTGTAAATAACAAAAAATCCACTAGACAGAAATTACTGTAAATCTTTAGGGGTAAAACCTCCCTACATTTCTTAATCAAACATTATTGCAAGATACAGACCTCCTTAATTTCTGTTATGTATTGTCTCATTAAATAGATGTCTTGCATGGTACCCTGAATAACAAAAGAGAAAAATAATATCTTATTTAAGTCCTAGTATTAAAAAATGTACCCATAAAATCTGTATTTCTGTGTTTCCAAGTTACTACTACTAAATTATCAACTAGATGCAGCAGGTGTATAAACACAGCTAATTCAAGAATCAGTCCTCTTTCAATGAACAAATGGAAGACTGTGCCCATGCATTTATAAACATCCTTTCTTTCTTCAGTTCTTTCCATATCCAGCTTATTGGGCTTGGATATTATAAAATGGGATGTATCAGTCAAATACAATTACAGACCACAGTTTTCTCTCTAGTTGCCTTAATAACTACTAATGTAGGTTAAAGGGAAAAAAATGTGATGGCAGAAAAGCTTCTTGAATTTTCTTCATTGTTGAAATTGTTTGGGAGAAATACTTCCCTGTGAAAAATCTAGCTCCTGTGACACAGTCAAACTCAGTTACTAAGGATGATGAAATAGCATAGTAGGCACTAAATTTGTACATTGAAAATGTATTATTAAAAATAATTTGGCATTTTGGGTTTTATTCTCTGTTGCTTTCAATGTTCTTAAATAATGTTTCTTGCCTTGATATTTATAGCATTTTTTGTGTTACAAACTCCACATGGAAAACCTTCAGGTCCCGTTTATATTTGCGTACTTCATTATCAATGAAGAGTAATCTGGGAATTGAATATTAACTGGTCTACTGATCACAGCCTAGAATTCATAATAGTATGAACATAAACCAGCTTAAAGTTTAATACAGGATTCTTATGTGACCTTCAGCAAATTATAATCCCTCCTAAATTCCTTTGTCCATCTATAAAATGGATTAATATTTTCTGTACTGCATAACAGTATCATAAAGCTTGATTCAATTACTTTTTAAAATGTTTCATGATTTTCAGAGCAATGTTCTGGAGGAACATTACCAATAACTGTTTCTGTGAATTCCAATGAGATAACCATAACAGCACAAAGCGGTTTCTTTAACATCAATTGATGTAAAAAAACCCTGCTGTTATTTTTAAAAAGATATCTAGGAGGTATTGTCACCTGCATTTCTCAAATACTCTGCCCTCAGTTTACTGAATTTTCAATTTGATTTCTGTATGAATTCTAGCAGCATTTTTTCCCATTTTTTTAAAAATAAAATTTGGAGGATGTTCCATTCTTCCTAACCTGGAATAATACAACAATTTTTCTGTAAGGAATTTTAATGTATTTTCTTAATTAGTAAAACTACCTGCTAATTTCATCTACTTTTCACATTTTTACTTCTGGGAGATAGCTTATTCTATAAAAGAGTGGGTTAACTGAGTTTTGGTTTTGAACATTTAGCAGGAAGCCAAAACAAAGTAGTTGTGAAAAGCTTTGAGTGGAAATTTGGCAGTGAAGATGATGAATAAAGTGACTTCCTGGATAATAAAATTGTTATTCTACCAAGAGGGTTTTGTTCCATTTTGGCAAAAAATCCCAATACACTAATTCTTTATTCTATTCTGTAATGTCAAAATGACAACATTTCTACCTTGCATAAATGACAAGTGTTCCTCCATTTTTTTGGGTTTCCACAAAATTCATTGTGACAAATTCATTGTGATGAAAATGCTTCAGAAATTAATCACTGTGTAATTTGAACAATTTAGCTTTTCATTGTGGTTCATGTTACAAAAGAACAATGGGACATATGAAAAGTAAATACATAAAGATATTATTAAAAATATTGGAGGTGCTTTAGGATTGTCAGGATTCCTTATTTTTGTTGTTCTGCAGTCCAAAGAAGTTATGAGTTTTGTTTCCCACACTGCAGACTTTATGAGATTAGAAATTCTGCACTCTGCAGTACCTCTTCTACCTTTGCTATGTGCCAGCTGAGCTGGCAAACCAGTAATGTAAGAAACAGTACAGAAGACATTCCTCAGTTCTATGCTCTGTAACTTGACAGAAGTAGGCTTGAAGTATTAGCTCAAAGACAGCAACACTTAAATATTCTGGTACATCCAAGAGGGATATAAGTGTCTGTTTAAACATTGTCTTGAATCACAACCACACTGTTTTACCAGCTCTACCAAAACGGAAGCTTGAACTGGTAAGCAAAGCAAGGACATGGAATCCCCCAACCCAAAGATATTTAGATTAAGATTCTAGACTTTATATTATTTTTCTAAACTCTATCCACTCTTCAGCTGGAAAGGAATAGTGTTCAGCCAGTTGATACTATTGCTAAACATTTAGTATGTCAACGAATGGAAAAAGAAAACCCAATATGCAACCAGAAACCACTCACAGCAACACTAAATGGTTAACTAGCAGGACACAGGCAACACAATGACTCTGAAGATAACTGTTTACTTATTTTTCTTTCTTTCTCACCCTACTCCACCTCCCAACTTCTTTTAAAGTTTGGCTCTGACTGCAGGTATCTAATCTCAGGTTAGCCTTTTTCCAACAAAATAAATCATGCATGGATCACAGCCCTTCTTTTCACTGAGCACACGCATCCACTTGCCAGTAGATCTGAGGCTTCTGTTCAGATCCGAGACTTTGACTTTCTCCTTCTACTGCCAAGTAAAATATGTTTGGTAACACTTAATTAAGGTTCCCATTCAGATTATATGTTCTCAATGCTAAGAACAAGGTTTTAGCTGCACAAATCCCAGTAGCATGGTTAAAACCACAAATATTAAATTGGAAGCATAACACTGCATTTAGATTTAATATGGAGAGCTATTGTAAACTAAATAATTATCAAGTGATTATTAAACCTTAACTAAAATTAACAAGCATTATTAATATCACAGCTGTTAAACCTCTAATTGTGTCCTTTGTAGCCAGTTGACATTTACTTATTAGTCTTACAGACAACTGTCATAGTTTTGAACATTATGCAGCTGTTTTATCCTCATTAGGGTTATTTTAGTCACTGGTTATTTGTATTATAAGAAATAGTCATCCTAATTAATTATCATTTTATATGCCTTTGAGAACTACAATTCTAAAAAATATCTAATGGCCATATTACAGTGTGAAGTAAAACAACAAGAGATATGTTTGGCCTAGCATGTCACTCACAACATAAGTTTTGCACAGAATAATACAAATATACATTCTTTTAAAATACTTTTTGTTCTCATGTAGGGAAATCTTTTACATCCAGAAGCTCAAATCAGCTGACCTAAAATACTGAAGCAGTGGACACAGTATTTGGTGTTACAGAGTTTAATGCTGTGGACTTGATTCTGTAGAGTACATGTGTAAAGTGCTACAAGCATCAGCATCAGCGCAGTACAAAAAGTGGTGAGTAGAGCAGGAAGCAAGTTAATCTGATCCCACATTCATTAAAACAATGTAATGGAGTCACTGAGTGACTGCTGTCGGAAAAGAGAAATGATGCCTAAGCAAGGACTGCCAAAGCTTTGTTTTATCAGCTGATCATCTCACATGAGCTCCTCTTTACCTAAGTGAGCTTGCTGACTTGCCATGTAATAGCCATTTGGGGATATTTTTTTTGCATATTCTTTTAGCAGCATATTCTATAGGCACCTGGAGAAGTCTCACAACCACTAGACTTTGTTCTCTTGGGAGTATTTAACCTCCCAGGTATCTGTTGGAGATAAAATAGAACAGAGAAGTAGCAGTCCAAGAGATTTCTGGAGCATGTGGAAGAAAATGTCCTGACACAGCTAGTGAGTGAGCCAACTAGGGAAGTTGCCCTGCTGGATCTGTTCTTCATGAAGAGAGACAGATTTGTGGGTGATGTGATGGCTAGAGACCATCTTGGGCAAAATGATACAGTATTTGAATCTTGGGGAAATGAGGATGGAGGTCATCAGAATTGCCACGTTTGATTTTCAGAGGGCAGACTTCGGCCTGATTAGGAACCTGATTGACAGAGTACCTTGGGAGGTAGTCCTGGAGGGCAAGGGAATCCAGAAAGTCTGGACATTCTTCATGAAGAAAGTCATAAAGAAGCAGTCTGTCCCGATGTGCTGAAAGGCAAGCCGTTAAGGAACACCAGCCTGGCTGAACAGAGAGCTTCAACTGGAGCTCAGGAAAAGTATGAGTTTATGACCTTTGGAAGATAGTATAGGCAAGTCAGAAGTACTGCAAAGATGTCATGAAGTTATGCAGGGAGAAAATTAAAAGGGATAAAGCCTAATTAGACCTTAATCTGGTTATTGAGGTAAAGTATGATAAAAGATGTATGTGTGAACGTAGTGGAAGGTTGAGGAGAATCTCTGCATTTACTTTACTGGATGCATTGGGCTAGGGACTCCATTCTTAATGGTAAGACCAGTTGTTCTATGGGTACCAAGTCCCATGAACTGGAAGACTGGAACAAGGAGCAGAGAGGAGCCCAAATAATCTGTGAGGAAATGTTTGACCTCCTACTAAGCCGCTTGATACACACATCCATGGAGCTGGACAAGATTCACCCAAGGGTATTGAAGGGACTGGCTAAAGTGCTCAACAGTCCACTTTCCCTCATTTTTCAGCAGTCTTGGCTGACTAAGAAGGGCCCAGTTGACAAGAGGTTAGCAAACATGATGCCCATCTACTAGAAGGGCCAGAAGGAGGATCAGAGGAACTACAGGCCTGTTAGTCTGACCTCTGTGCCAGGGAAGATTATGGAGCAGATTGTCCTTAGCGAAATGATGTGGCACATACAGGACAACCAGGCCCAGTAAGCATGGATTTAGAAAACACAGGTCCTGCCTGACCAACCTGATCTCTGTCTATGAAAATGTGACCCACCTAGTGGATGAGGGAAGGGCTGTGGATCATGATTACCTAGACTTTAGTAAAGTTTTTGTCACTGTTTTCCACAGCATTCTCCTGGAGAAACAGACTGCTCGTAGCTTAGACAGCTTTACTCTTCACTGGCTAAGAAATGGCTAAATGGCCAGGCTCGAAGTGTCCTGGAAAATGGAGTTAAATATTTAGTTTACATCCAGTCACAAATAGTGTTCTCTACTGGGACCTGGTCCCAGTCCTGTTTAATATTTTTGTCAGTGATCTGGATGAAGAGATAGAGTGCATCTTTAGTAAGTTTATAGATTGCACTAAGGTGTGCAGGAGCATCAATCTGCTTGATGGTAGCAAGGCCCTGCCAGGGGATCTGGACAGACTGGATCAATGAGCCAAAGTCAATTGTATGGAGACTGAGAAGGCTAAGTGCCAAGTCCTGCACTTGGGCCACAACAACCCCATGCAATTCTACAGGCCTTGCAAAGTGGGGCTTGAAAGCTGCCTGATAGAAAAAGACCTAGAGTACTGGTTGATAGCTGGCTAAATATGAGTCAGTAGTGTACTCAGGTGGCCATGAAGAACAAGGGTGTTCTGGCCAGCATCAGAAATAGTGTGGCCAGCAGGACTTGGGAAGTGATTTTCCCCCTGTACTCTACAATGGGAAGGCTGCACCTTGAACACTGAATATTTGAAGATAGTAGTAGTAGTGACCTGAGTATGACTTAAATGGATGGAATAAGGAGTGGAATGTTTGACCCAAAGTAGAATCAGTTTCCAAACTTCAGCTATGACTCATCTAAGTAACTTAATTCTCTGAAAGTTAACTGCATGTTTTTCAGACTATGTTCACCTCTAATAGTAAGAACATGGGGCACAGGTATGTAGAAAGGCCAATGCTTATAGTTGTTCCTGTAGTAACCAAGGCTGTCCTTGGGGTACTGGAGTTCTGTAAGTCAAAGACAAAGAAATGTCACACCTTCAGGAAGAAGCAGATAGGACAGGTGACCCCAAACTGAAAAAAAGAGTATTCCATCCCATATATGTTATAATGAGTATAAAACTGAGAGATCATGAGGGTCTCTCTTCTGTGATGGCCAACATTCAGTGACGACCTCATCTGTTTGCTTCTGATCCTGGATCTGTGCGTTCCTAAATCCAGATCCTGTGTACAGCTCTGACCTGATGCTGACCCCTTCCCTGACTGGCTCTGCAATATTTGTGATGACACAGTCACCAAGAGGTAGCGTGGAGGTGCAATTTCGTATATGTATTATTTTATTATTATTATTAGTTATTGTTACTGTTATTGGTATTACTCCTCCTATTCCTACTCCTACTCTTACTCCTAATCCTACTCCTAATCCTACTATTTTATTAAAGCTGTTTTAGTTTAGTTTCCAATCCACTAGACTTTCCCTCTTACTTCTCTTACCCCATTCCCTGGGGACCCATCTGCTCAGTTTTAGTTGTCAAAACTTGCTGAGTTGGGACTAAACTCTTATAGTTCAGTTTTAGATCCCCCCCAGTAAGAAAGACAGTTGTTGAAACTTGTCCAAAGTAGAGCAAGCATGTTGGTGAAGAGTCTGGAGACCAAGTCTGATGAGAAGTGTTTGAGGGAAATCAGTTTGTTTAATCTGGAGAAGAGGCTGAGGGGAGNGGGTACTGGAGTTCTGTAAGTCAAAGACAAAGAAATGTCACACCTTCAGGAAGAAGCAGATAGGACAGGTGACCCCAAACTGAAAAAAAGAGTATTCCATCCCATATATGTTATAATGAGTATAAAACTGAGAGATCATGAGGGTCTCTCTTCTGTGATGGCCAACATTCAGTGACGACCTCATCTGTTTGCTTCTGATCCTGGATCTGTGCGTTCCGAAATCCAGATCCTGTGTACAGCTCTGACCTGATGCTGACCCCTTCCCTGACTGGCTCTGCAATATTTGTGATGACACAGTCACCAAGAGGTAGCGTGGAGGTGCAATTTCGTATATGTATTATTTTATTATTATTATTAGTTATTGTTACTGTTATTGGTATTACTCCTCCTATTCCTACTCCTACTCTTACTCCTAATCCTACTCCTAATCCTACTATTTTATTAAAGCTGTTTTAGTTTAGTTTCCAATCCACTAGACTTTCCCTCTTACTTCTCTTACCCCATTCCCTGGGGACCCATCTGCTCAGTTTTAGTTGTCAAAACTTGCTGAGTTGGGACTAAACTCTTATAGTTCAGTTTTAGATCCCCCCCAGTAAGAAAGACAGTTGTTGAAACTTGTCCAAAGTAGAGCAAGCATGTTGGTGAAGAGTCTGGAGACCAAGTCTGATGAGAAGTGTTTGAGGGAAATCAGTTTGTTTAATCTGGAGAAGAGGCTGAGGGGAGACCTTATTGCCCTCTGCAACTACCTGAAAGGAGGCTTATGGTGCAATAGGTTTTAGTCTCTTCTCCCAATTGACTAGCTATAGCACAAGAGGAATTGGCCTCAAGTTGCAGCCAGGGAGGTTTAGATTGGATATCAGGAAATATTACTTAACTGAAAGACTACAAAGCATTTGAACAGCCTCCCCAGGGAAGTTTGTGTCGTCATCCCTAGATGTATTTAAAAGATATGTAGACATGCCGCTTCAGGAGATGGTTTAGTAGGTGTGGTGGTGTTGGGCTGACAGTTGGACTTGATGATCTTAGAGGTAGTTTGCAGTCTTAATGATTTTATGAATCTATAAAAATCTTCAACCACATCCACAGCTCCATCATAGGTATCAGCTCTAAAATGTTCAGGGAATTTCTTAATAGATTCACATATTTTACTGGTATTTTTCAACCTTACTTTGTAATGTAGAGTTTGGTTCATCTCATGAGATTACCTGGAAAAAGTTAAAGTAAGTAGCACACTGCAGAGTTTTAGGCTTCAGTCACTAGCAGCATCACAGTCCTTCCTATTCCTTCTCTGGACACTCTGGCTGCTTTCAGACTGCAAAAATGCTTAATCCAGCTCACAGCTTTGGGGCTGAATACAGGGATAGCTAAGTAAAATTTTAATGGCTTGTGATGTACAGAAGGTGAGCTGGGGTGATCTAATGATCCCCCCCAGCCTATTAAATAAGTCTCAAGAAAACAAGTTTCGTAATAACACCTTCAGGGATACCTTTTCCTCTCCTTTATTACTAATTTGGCAGTATTTCAGTGTGCCAATCAGCTATAGGGATGTCATACGGATGAAAAAATTTAGAGTTTTTGTCCCTGGCTCACCTCTAAAAGGGCCGATGGAGTCATGTAGCATCAATTCAAGCAGGAACATTTCCATGCTATCTGCTAGTAAAAATTGTTTCCCTATATAAGTAGTAGGAATGCGTCTGCAAGGAAACTCTCCCAGCCCAACCATTTTGTACGAACTATTGAAATTACATCAGTGGGCAATGACAGACTCAGCCCTTCACAGAGACCACACTAAGCCCTGAAGCAGTTCAGCTCCTCTCTCACAACCATCTCAGACTATGGGTAGTGACAGTTTGGAAGATTTAGAGGGTGGAAAGTGCCTCTGCTTTTCCTTGACAGTGAAAAAATGAGACTAATTATATTTTTAAAAAAAAAAGAATTTCAGTTTAACAGTAACCACTGAAAGTTATATTTTCTCATTTGTAAAGACTTTCCATGTGAGTTAGCTGACTGATTAACAGGCATCATTAAATTACAGTATTTAAAATGCTGTAATGTCCTCAAGTGTTGGCTTGCTCTCTTCCTGAGGTCAAGGATATGAAACACATTTGCAACTCTATAAAGGTGCTTCTGAAAAAGAAAGTCACAAAAAACACATGGCTGCTTCCTCTGTAAACTGAATTGATATATCCTTAGAGGCTTCAACAGAGGAGGCATGATTTATACCAGCTGAGGATCTGGTCCATGGTATCTATGGGAGCATATTTAATTATTGCACATACACACATCAATGAGATCAGCTCCCTGAAACTGATAATGAAAAACTACTTGTGTCTTCCTGAATGGTTAAGGGAACGTAGCCTGTAGGAAGGGTGATCACAGTTAAAACCCATGTACAAGTGGAACTGGCCAAAGAAAAGCAATGTTTTTGAAAGAAAGATCCTACACTTGAAAACTTAATTTTTAATATACTGAAAACCTAAAATCTCTCATTACACAATATGTTGATTTTTAGCACACTAAAATTCCTCAGAACCCTTCAAATAACTTGCAGTATATCTCAGAGGTTGCTGTGAGACTAGCACACAAAATAGACCACCTACATAGGGAAACTGCCATGAGTCTTTACAATTTGTTTTATCAAAAAAAAAGGACAAAAGAGAACTGTTTTAATGAGGTGTTTATCAGTTGTCTTTTGCTTCATATTTTATACAGGAAAAAGGAAAATATTTCCTCAGTTTGAGGCATCTGAATCATATTTCCAGTGGGACAGGCACTTTCAGGACAGTAAGTTCTGAGGTATAAATAACCTTCAATGAACTGAACCATAGTAATTTAGTTTCTTCATATGTGGAAACACTTAGCTTTCAGAAGTTGTGCTCAATTTCTCTTTCAGTTACATATACATTTAAATTAAAGGCATTTTGGCACATTACAGCTCAGAAATAATGACTGGATAATACAGTATATCACCTATTAATGAGAAACTTCTCTGTATCAATGAATTATATTTATTCCAAGTTTCTGCATACAGTCAGCATCTCTGGTCTATAAATGGTGTAATTCTGTGAAAAGTCAGTGAAACAATTAAGGACTAATAATGAAAATGGGAAGATGGGAAACAGGAGAAAATAAAACTTCAGAGTTGAGGACACAGGTTAATCCTTTATCAGAAGATATTTTGAAAGGACAGAGCATAATACTTATTATTTTTATGTTTCATTTCCTTTACTAAACATGGTTTTTAAGTTTGATTTATTTCTTCAAGCTTTCAATGATGTTAATCAGATTGTCATAGTCAGGAAAATCTAAAATATCTCATTTAATACTGGTTGGTTCTATACTTTTTAGTGGCTTGTTTGATAGCAGCAGAGCTTGAGTATGTCTAGGTTAGTTTTTTAAGAAGTCCATTACTGTACTGCCATCCTGGGGTGATGTGGCCAGGAAGTTGCAATGACTATGGCCCCAGTCTTACAGTTACTTCCACACAAACCACATATGCAGAGATACACAGAGATTTCCAAAAAGCCCTACAGAAGGCAGTTTGTAGATTAAGGGCTTCGACTTCCCTGCCTGATGCCTTTGTGTTTGTAGACATGTATGAAGTGGCTTTGTTATAGTCTTGGAGATGCTGCCTGTTTTATGAGGCATTAGGGACACAATACTGTTATTAAAAATATTTAGGTAGATTCTTTCTGTTTCTCTAGTCTAAAATCATTTTGCTGGATAGTGAGATATATGTGTGTGTGTGTGTGCTCCAGAGGAGGGTCAGAAAAAGTATTCAAAGGGAGGGAACACCTCTCCTGTGAAGAAAAGCTGAGTTATTGGGTTTGTTCAGCCTGAAGAAAAGAAAGCTCTGGGAAGGCCTTATTGCAGCCTTTCAGTACTTGAAGGGGGTCTGTAATAAAGATGGGAATAAACTTTTTATCAGGGTCTGTTGTGATAACACAAGGGGTAATGGTTTTAAAGTAAAAGAGGGTAGATATAGACTAGATACAAGGAAAAATTTGTTTACAGAGAGGGTGGTGAGACACTGGAACAGACTGTGCAGAGAAGTGGTAGATGCTCTAGCCCTACAGACTTTCAAGGGGAGGTCAGACAAGGCACTGAGCAACATGATGTAGTTGAAATTGTCCCTTCTCATTGTAGTAGGGTTAGAATGGATGACCTTTAAAGGTTCTTTCCAACCCAAGCTATTCTATTATTCTATGATTCTATGATTTTGAAGCATTTCATAGCAGCCTATTACCCAACAACAGTACAAGTTAGATCAGCTATAAATAAAGAAAGCCTGACCATTAAGTACTCACCAGAAAAAAGTATTTTAAAATACATACACAAACATAAATGCAGTCTACAGGTCAAGACTAGGTCCCCATTTATACCATAAAAGATTTTTTTAAAAGACCAGTCCAGCTGACTATTCAGAGCCCAAGGCAAAGTAAATCTTGTGAGTGTTTAAGAAAGGCATAAACAGCATACAAACAACAGCTTTCACTAACTATCTGCACATTTGAAATTCCTAGCAGCCTTTCAGGCCTCTGAAGAAAACTAACAGTATGAAAATAATGAAATATTTCTACTAATACTTTGTTTCTCACATGGTAAGACCCTACCTTAAGAATTGTGTTCTAGTATCTTCATACGCTAACCAGTAGAGCTATTTCTCCACATAACAACTATGTTTATGACAATAACAAAAATAAGATTAAAAAGTCATTGAATAAACTCTTCAGGACTCAGCCTCTGAAATGTTTTCAAGATGGGAGAAAGATTTACATAGGGAGAATTAAATATACTGCTTCTCTTTTCTCTGTCTGCCATAGATCATTCCAGGGCTTTGATCTCCATAAGTCATGCCTGGACACTGTGACAGTGCTCAGAGCTTCAACTTATCTTGGCTCAACCACCAATGTTTCTCAGTACTGCAGTGGCTCATGCTCTGTCATGTTTCTGTGTTTAGTGAAAGCAAAGTGTATTAAAAACTTGGTGAAGAGCATCATCTTCTAGCAGAGAATTAAACTCATCACATTTTTCAGGGGGGTTGTGTGTGCAGGAGCAACCTCTTGCTACCTAGTCCCCACACAAATAATGTTAAAACACAGGTGAGAGATTACACTGGTCATTCTAGGTGTGCTATGGAAGATAAAAATATCTTGTTTAAAAGCATGAGTTATCCTCCCAAGTAAGACAGTTGGCACAGACAATGGAGAGAGTGAGTTGTTATTGTTCAGCAGCTCCTCTTTTCAAACGATTTCTTCAGGCTTCAAGCAACAATGGTAATATCGTTCATTACAACAACAGTATCCGAAAAATATTGTTGCTGTCCCAGAGTTAATGACTTGAGTGAACAACATGATAAATCCTTCTAGAAGGCACCTGTTGAATTTATTTTATGTTAAATCATAACATAATTCTAAGCTATTGACTGAATAGTGCCAATCATGAGTGATAAATTTGCGTTAAATATTATTGGCACAATTTCAAAAAACTAGATAATTTAGAGAGCTTAGTTGTATCTCTTCTTTAAGTTATTGAATCATTGCTTATTAAAGCATCACTAAGATTTTAACTCAGAAATTGTGGCTATGCTGTATAATAAACAAGCAGAATTTAAGGATTAGTCACTAAGTGTGTAGTTTATGGTGAGTAAATGGACACACTTTATAAGATTTAATACAAGTTTAACATTTTTCACACGTAAAAGTTGCCTCTCATAACTACAGTTATGGTTTGGGTAACAAAGGAAAAAAATATTCACTGAAATAAGGTCTGGGGTTATTCAGAAGCCAATAAAGGAAAAATATCAAGCTCAAGGAGTAAGAGTCTGGAATATTCCAACAATCATAGCAGTTAAAATGACTCTTCTATTCCCATCCCTTTCTCTTCCTGCTGGTTTTAAATTTACCATTAGTAGTGAGGAACTTTCCTCACACAAAGATAATGCTCAAAAAATATGAAGCCATCCTGCACTGGGAAAAGAGACTTTACAAAATATTTTCATGTAAAGGCCTTGAAATGTAGGTTTGTCTTAAAGATATTCTTACAGATTTAGTTAATTTTCACGTATAAGTTTAAAACTTACCATAGACATATTTAGTGTGCAGATGGTATGTTTACACAGAAGTTTTTAGCTAGAAAATTCATACCACTTTTTTTTTTTTTTTTCCAGAACAAAGAACCTTTCAACTACAAACATTTGACTAAAATCTCTGAAGGACTTAGGGTACTGTCCATCCATCTAAAAATTACCAATTATCTTTTTGGTCTGAATTCTGATGCAGTTTCAGATAAGTTTAGGTGGCAGAACAGCACCTGTGTACTCATTAGTCTAGCCATAAGCTTACAACAATGGCAGCCACAGAAACCCTCTAAAATAATAAACTCTGAAACCATTCCATTTGTACTGTCATCCTCACCTTCAGTTCTTAGTACAGATAATATAGATTCCTGAGCTCATCTCAGAGCTCAATTTGATGACAGCAAACTCATTAAAAAGATTATTAAGAACAAGCACAGACAGGTGACAACTGACGAACCAGTTTCATTGCAAAGCCTGACATGAACAAGAATGATTGAGCATTTTTATAGCAATTTTCATCTTCCAGTGATGGCTGCTTTCACACCTGGAGACAATGAAACTCATGGTTAGGCATGCTGCCAAGTTAGAAGAAGCAGCAGAGGGAGAAGAAAGACTAAATGGGAAGCAGTGAAGGCAAAGTTCATCTTCCTTCCCCAGAGCACTTCACATCTTTGAGAGATGCTTTTTCTCTTATGGAAATCACACTGGGGAAAGAACTGTAGAGAAGGACTGCAAGAGTGGCCAAAACAAGGTATCTCAGGCATAAAAAACAAAATTACCAGCTTGATACAGGTCTCCATTCCTCTTTTTCTTAACCATATCTGACCCTCTGTCCTGTTCTTATTTTATCCTGTCTATCCAACTTTTCCTTTCCTTCATCCTGTTTTAAGTAATGTTCTTCATCAGTCATCTCACCAGAGTGGCACCTGCTGTTATTGCATTTTTCATGCTGTTTATTGCAGTTGACCCTCCTCTCTGTCATGTTTGTCCTCTGCCACAAGTAATTGAGGGCGATACTGAGGGCCCTTCTTTATTTTTTTTAAGACTTTATCATCATAAATGTAATTAATTTTGTTAGAGAAAGGAGCCAGCAGTCAAGATTTAAAAACACTGTTCCCAGTCTTGCACTGAAATCATCCTATTTTGCCAGTATAATTTTAACATGTAGCCAAACTATCTATCTTAATCCATATGTACTAAAAACCTCTCTTTTCCTTAATTTTGTGTATTTTGCTTTGTTTTCAGAAGCATAACTGTACATACTCTAAGCTGGCATAGCTGAAAAGGCTAGATAATTCCACTGCCTTCAGTTGGCTTAATATCATAGATGTCAGATCATCTACTGAGATAAACTAATAGAAGTGACACCATGTGAGAATTTGGCCCATGTATTTTAAATACTTATTATCCCTCTATCACCCATACCTAACCATAATTAAAAAAAGTGACTTCGAGGAAAAAAAAAAGGAAACAAATGTTCTCTTCTTTGTGAATGTAAAGGGAAAATCCCTAATTTCTGTTTGCAGCCTTCCAAAGATATGTCTAGCACGATTTACAATGCTTTGAAATAATTTAAACACAGCCAAGATGGGAAAACGGATATGTCTTGTAATTAAGATAAATCAATGAATATTTCTGCTTCCTTCAGTTTTACCTGTAGGCTATGTGCTTTCCATGGAAGTGGACCACCCATTGAAGCAATCCACTCCAATGTCGAACTGTTTGTTCAAAATCCCCCAAGAACAAAATGCCTCTACAGCTTAACAAGTGCAACGTAAAGAGTCATAATTATTGGCACTCACGTAACTTAGAAATTTCCCACTCAACCTTAGAAAAAAAAAGAGTTTGGTTTGCTTCTGCTTTTCCTTTCCACACTTTTGATGTTAGATCAAATATGACAAGCCTTATCAGTCAGTAAAATGAAGCACACTCACTCAAAAGCCTCAGGGTAAGAGATTTCTTTAATCATATTTACATAAATTATGAGGATTTCAGCTACATGGGGTAATATATTTCAGTATTAACTGTTGCAATTTAGCAGCTCATGAGTAAAAAATAAAAGCAACTCCCATAGCTTATGTCCCCTTTGTTATATAAGTGAGGAAGATGAGTGTAAATTATGAAAATATATTCACATATCAATTGTCATCTTCCAGAAATCTAAGAGGACTTCCAGTAAAACTGCCTTGGTAAGAGTATATCCATTATAGTTTACAAGTGAACTTAAAGTAAAATAAAATCATCTTGAAACATATAAGGCTGAAGAAAGTGAAGTTCATAAATTTGTGTCATCAGCATAGGATTTGTGCTGAGAAAGAGAGACAATAACTTCACAGTCAGTAAAGTCAAACTGACAGTTGTCTTTATTTGTTGGGGGGTAACTTACAATCCAGTCATAAGCTACTCTAAAACTTAGTACGAAAAGCTTGACCAAAGATGTTCTCATGTTCAAAGGAACTTTGTTTTTTTATGAAATCCAAAATTATTGGTTATAAAATATGCATTGTAGCAGATAAAGAGATACAAACATATTGAGAGTGAAACTGTTGGAGTGACAAATATGAGAACAGATTGTCTTCAGGCAAACTGTAGAGCAAAGATCCTCAGCACTCTAGTCCTGATCAGGATTAAGAAATCAACTTTCCTAAACATTATTATGCAATATCAGCATTTCCTTGTAGAAGAGATGCTTGAATACCCTCATCATCATAGATTCACAGAATCACTAGGTTGGAAAAGAGCCTCAGGATCATCGAGTCCAACCATTCCTATCAACTACTAAACCATGTCCCTCAGCACCTCATCCACCGGTCTTTTAAACACCTCCAGGTAAGGTGAATCAACCACCACCCTGGGCAGCCTCTGCCAGTGTCCAATGACCCTTTCCATGAAAAGTTTCTTTTCACGATGACATTCCCTCCTGATGAAGATGATTACATCTTAGTGGTGCTACACATTGAGTTCATAAGGCTGCATGGGAACAGGTTATCCTCTAAAAGAGGACTAGGATCTGAAAAACACCTTTGATTCCCTATGAGTATAAGACATTATATAAATGGAAGCTAGAATTATGTAGCATTTTGTGGACAGGGGTGTTTGTGTTAGAAAGTACTGGAAAGCAATGTCACACAAATCAAAGATTAATAGAATCTAAGGGGTCTACATAATGCCACATGGGACAGAAGAGAAACATCATGTGGTAAGATTAGAAAATACCAAATCTGGTGTGCAAAATGCTTTGTGATTCCTCAAGAATTTCATTCATGAAGAATGAACAGCAGAACAATAGAAGTTGTCCTTTCAGGCAGTAAGACACACACAGGTAGACATGTGTTAGCATGAGCCTACACAAGACAGTTGCTCAGTAACTGCCTGTGAAAACTGGGAAGGTGTAAACCAGGTTGTGTTTATTTTGCTTTTATATATGATTTGAGTATGAACTGAAGACAAGGGAAAAGGTGAAAATGCAAGCTAATATATTTCAGCATCATTTAAATTGCAACAACTGATAACATAAGCCACTCAGATGACAGTCACAACCAAAGGTAAAGAATCACACAGTTCAGAAGGAATAGCTGCAAAAAGATTGCAACATAACAAAAAAAAAAAAAAGAGAAAAAAGTTCTAGTATCCATTCCTAGATTGTAGTATCATAGATTGTAGCATGGAACTAGAAGAGAAGTAAGGCTCATACTCCATTGGTGATTTGTAAAGAAGAGAAAGAAAATCCACCCCCAACAAGAAAAACTTCACATTTTGATGCATTGACAGAACCAGTCTGCCCAAAAAGCAAGTCTAAATCCAAAGAATCAAAACTGTAGCATCAAGGGATATGCAAAAGAAATAAAATCCTAAATAATAATTTTCTAGACAAGTAATTAACAGAGAATGAAAACTGACCTTACGACTTTACACTAGAATAAACTATCAGCACAAAATCCCACAGATATGTATTTCAGCTTTTCTTCTTTGCAAAAGCAATTACTGCAGGTCTTAGGAAATTTTAAGGAAAAAAAGAATCAATTAACTCATTAAAGGAGTTTGAACAACTTTGTATCTGCAATCAACTGATACTGCTAAATACAATAGGTACTAAAATTAACAAATACTCATTCAAGAGGCAGAAAAGCATTTTGGGAGAAGTGACCCATCTCTCAGAATCTTCTCACAAGCTTATTTCTGCTGTGTTATAAGCAGACATTTGGTCACTTTATTCACCTTGGAAAGATAGATATATAATTAACACAGAGTAGCACGCTGCAAACATGCAAACATACCATTGCCAGTTGGTAAGTTTTCCTTGCTTTTCTTAGTGCAGAAAAAAGGTACTTTTTCAGTGTTCTCAAGAAGCACCAGTTTCTGCAGCGTATCCCCAGTTCGTGCTTCCCATTTCTAAGGTGGTATTTCCTCTCAGAATGATAATGTATACCTCACCATCTCCCACTGCTCTTCTGCAATTCTCTTATGTAGTTAGAAAGAAACTTTTATACAACATAAGACTTTAACAGTTGGGATAAACCTCAAATCTAAGTTGAAATTGTGACTTTCTGCAGGAATTACTATATGACCAAACAAGAATTAAGAAAACATCTTTTAACTCTGACCACCTCAGGTGCTGCAGTAGTCATCAAAATATATGTAAGTGGTTAAAAAGTAAGGGGTTAATATACACCATCAAGCATGGGTCACGGTAGGAGGAAGATTTGTAACATTTCCCCTGTCTTTACAGCAACTGGTTTCTCTTCTAGGAGACAAGGAAGTTTGTACTTATGTACTACATGTCTCTGTGTCATATATCTAGAAAATCCTCCAAATCATGTCTGTAGGTTTGTTAGTGTCATGTATCTTACACAGACTGGTGTTCAGGTTAGAGGCCAAGTGTTTCTCTAGGAAAGGTTAAGTAATAACTGTCACTCAAATAACAATGGTCATCTAATTCACCTTGCACAATTCCTCCAGAAGGAGTTGATGAAATGGTCAGGCAGGAATACTGGGACGTGTTATGACAAGGACATATTCTCAAGCCCAAACAGATAAAGAGCAGAATCAACAGTGTTGTGGTATCAGAGGTACAGCTTTGCTGTGGGAATATTTGCAGTCTTGGCTATTAATTCAGGTTAGATGTGCAGGACAAAAATATAGGTTAAATGAGTAGTACGTACTTACACCCAGTTCATTCCTAAGTTGTTTGTTCTGGGTATTTTTCATAGAATCATAGA
>WAAB01006794.1:0-16414 GCA_013389865.1 Piaya cayana
CTCAGCATGAAACATTTCCTCCCTAAGTCCAATCTTACCTCATCCCCATTCAGTCTCACACCATGTCTTAGCACATGGAGCTTCCTTTTGTAACCACAGAATTTTGGTTCCTTCTCTGGTAGGATGTTTCGGCAGGTCTGCCACGTGATGTAAGTTGGTTGTGGTGCTGATCAGTGTTGCACTACGAGGACCGACTCAGCCTTGTCACTGCAGCAGGCTGTGCTCCAACCCCATCTTCCATGCAGCACTAAGGTGGTTCCAGATGGTCCCAATCCCCATCACAGGTTTGAGGTGACCTGTCCACTGGCTGTGTCTTAGACCCTGTGGGCTCCCATGGGACTTGACACACTTATCCCTCTGGCCCTGCCTTTAGCCAGTTGTGCCAGTTTGGTTCTCAGACAAGTGGACACTGTTGCAGGTGGTGTCCTCACCAATGCAAAAAGCCTCAGCGCAGTCACTGCAAAAGCTGTGTCACCAGGAGTTCAGAGAGCTCCAGAGCTCGTTCAGCTTTCTTCAGGTCACAGTGAGGTTACTAGGCTTTCCTTATGGCTCGGTCATGAAATTCCTGTTGCCTTGAGTTGTCCAGATCTGCCGTCTTTTGAGTCTTGAGGTGAAGAAGACTCTGTTTCTTGGCTGTTGAGCTACCACAACTCTGTTAAGCGTGCTTGCAGGTGAGGTTGCTGAAGCTGTGGTCACCTTATTCCAGGTCTTTCATAGTTTCATGTGCTCTTTCTCCCCAGTCTGACTGTGGCCGTCTTGGTGGGATTGCAATAAATCCCAACCTGACAGCATCAGCCTGGGCCCTTCCTGGTGGGATTTTAGTCCAGCTGCCCCAAGCACTGCAGCAAAGGCTGCTGGTGTCTGGGTTTCTCTTCCCTTGAGTCTCCTGAGGACTGGTGGTCATTGTCCAGCTTTCCACCACCCTCCTTGCTTTGCCAAGTGCCCCAATTCCTGAATGGACGCTGCTACCAGAGGTGAGCAGCAGGTGAGGTACTGCTACCGAGGAGAGCACGTTAAATATTTACCATGGAGAAAAGAGATGAGTTGGAGCAAACCCAGGGACCCTTTGGGAGAGGAGGCTTCTCTCGGCAGGGCCAGGCTGCGACTTGCTCTTTATTGGAACCGTTTGTCTCTTTTATTCCACACGAGCAGCTTGGTCCTCTCCAGAGAGTGCATGGCATTGCTTTTTATTCCGATGAGCAGATCTGGCTGGGAAGCAGTGGTTTCCAGTCATTGTGTTCTCGTGGAAGCGAACAAGAAAACAGGGTTTCATAAGCACAAATGATGTTGCAAGGCGCTTGTGCCAAAACAGCAGGGACACCCAGGAATTGTCCCTCCTCCTCCTGAGAGCCCAGAAAAAAGGTGATGGCATCAGTGCTGAGACCTCACCAGCAGACCTCACTGTCCTAGTAGTGCACGTCCTGAGATACAGCTCCCACCAGGCAGTGTTCATCCAAGATCAGCAGTCATAGAATCATAGAATCATGGAATCATAGAATCAGAGAGTCATGGAATGGTTTGGGTTGAAAGGGACCTCAAAGCCCATCCAGTTCCAATCCCTTCCCACTGGATCCAGTTGCTCCAGGCCCCATCCAGCCTGGCCTTGAACCCCTCCAGGGATGGGGCAGCCACCACTGCTCTGGGCAACCTGGGCCAGGGACTCCTCACCCTCACAGAAAAACATTTATTCCTGAAATCTCATCTCAATCTCCCCTCTTGCAGCTCAAAACCATTCCCATTCTGCACTGAATGAAGCCATTGAAGAAGTCATCTCTTCTGGTGGAGCCATTCCCAGGCTGTGACCTGGTGGAAACCTTGTGTTTTCCCAGCCAGAAAGGTTTTGTGCACTTAATAAGTGGGAATGAAATGTTCCAGCAGAGTCATCAAGGTTTGGCTGCTTCTGTGGAAGTAAATACTTGTCCGGAGAGGGCAAAGGTTCCTGGGTTTGCTGGTTTTATGGTCTCATTCTGTTACCTGGAGCTTGCATGGTCCGGACTGTCCTGCTGGGATGTGTGGAGCACATGTCAGGTGAGGTCATTAACCTCTTCAGCAGGAACCCTGGGGAGCAGGGAGCTCATCTTGGCTCATTCATCCCTGTGGTACCAGAGAACACCTCCTGTCTTGTCTCTGCTCTGTGTGGTACCTGTTGCAGATGTTGATGGATGTCCCTGTGCCTCTCCACAAGCCCAGAACATCTTGTTGCTGTGAGCACCCAGGCTTGTGTTGGGGTGAGAGTTGGGGAGGGTCACGTGCAGGATGGTGTGAAGCTGAATCTTCACCTCCTCTCCCCCCCCTGCCTGGTGAGAGGTGGTGGGGTGACCTGGGGCATGGCACAACCGAAGTTTCAATGAGTGGGATCCAGCCTAGAGTTTCTACTGTGCCCCACAGCCCTCTGTCCTTGGGGGCACCTCAGAAGGTGACATTAGCTGAGGAGCCGAGTTGAGCAAGACCATCTCCTGGCTTCACTCATCTCCTGATGCTCTTGGCCTCAACAGGAGGACACGCTCCTCTCTTGTTTGTCTTCCCAGCCTTTGCAGCCCTGCTCCAGGTCTTTTTATAGCTCAGAAAGAAGTGCCTTGAGTTTCTGAGTCGTCTGGGAGGCCAAGCATGCAGGGAGGAGTCGCAGCTAGAAATAGGGCTGCTCTCTGCTCCTGCATTCCACTTTTATTGTTTTTATAGCCATGATGTCCAAGTTTGAACAGTCCCACTGCTGCAGGGGCTGAGCTGGGAACCAGCGCCTGCATATTTTTTTCACTCACATTGGGTCTTCTTTCTCCTTTGCCTCAGTTCCAGTGCCCTCCGACCAGCTCTTCAGCCTCTGGGAGATGCTTTCCCAGGGAATGTGGTCTCACCCCTGCTTGCATTTTCTGTACCCCCTGGATTTCACACCCGGGCAGGGCTGTGTTGGCAGAAGAGCTGTCTGTGTGCTGGTGGCGTTGGCCAAAGCTACACAAAATCATCATGTCTGGGAGATGAGTGATCAGGTGTTTGTTAAACCCACTGGGTGGGGAGCAAAGAGCTCAGACCAAAGGTTCAAGATTTCTGCCCACCAGGAGGGAAGTGAAGCTTCATCTGCTGCATGGATGCAAATAAACCCAAGGGAAAAGGAGAAGACAATTTGTTTGACAAAACTTGTGGTTTTCAGCCCCTTAAATTAGCCGGGATGTGCGCTGCACTGCAAAGCCAGAGCAGGGGCATGTGCAGAGCTGGTCTGCTGCTCCCCAAGAGCTGGCATAGGCTCCATGGCCATCAAAGAATCGTGGAATCATAAAGATTGGAAAGTTGTGCCAGGGGAGGGTTAGTTTGATACTGGGAAAAAAATATCTGCTGACAAAGTGGTGGAAGCAGAGGCTGCCCAGGGCAGTGGTGGAGTCTCCATTCCAGGAGGGTTTCAAAAAACAGGTGGATGTGGCACTTCAGGACATGGTTTAGCAGGCACAGTGGGGTTGGGATGATGGTTGTACTGGATGAGCTGAGGGGGCTTTTCCAGCCCTAGTGATTCCATGATTCTATTATATCCCTTGCAGGAAGATGCACTGGGGGAGCTGAGGGCCACGGTCCCTTGTGCTGGGCTGGCCTGGCACTGCTGAATTGCTGAAAAAGTATGAAATTGGGTGTGCTTAGTATGTTTGATTTTAAGTACTTTCATAGAATCATAGATTCATAGAACAACCATGTTGGAAGAGACCCACTGGATCATTGAGTCCAACCATTCCTATCAAACACTAAACCATGTCCCTTGGCACATCATCCACCTGTGCCTTAAACCCCTCCAGGGAAGGTGAATCAACCCCCTCCCTGGGCAGCCTCTGACAGNAACATCCTTCTTGTGCTGAGGGGCCCACAACTGACCCCAGGACTGGAGGAGCAGTCTCACCAGTGCCGAGTCCAGAGGGAGAAGAACCTCCTTGGACCTGCTGGTCACACCGTTTCTGATCCAAGCCAGGATGACATTGGCCTTCTTGGCTTTGAAAGCTTCAGGGCTTTGCTGCCCAGGACTCCTTGTTGCCATCTCTGGGAGAGTGGATTGAGTTGCTCCACGTGGCTCATTTGCTGTTGTGAGTGCTGGGTCACAGATGGGGGTGATGCTGGTTTGGGAAGAGGCGCCTGCTCGCAGTTCAGTCCCAACTCAGCTGTCAGTGCCAAGGCAGGCGCACACGTTCTGTCTCTCGCAGCCAATACCTCATCCTTTTGGTGTCCTGTGTGCCCCTCTGCCAACAACGCACACCCAGCACTGGATGGGCAGGAGGTGGTTGGCAGCGACAGCAGCGTGCGCACTCCGGATGCTGTGATTTGCTTTTAACAGCAGATATTTTCCTCTCAGATTGTACCCTCTGGTTTCCTGACCACATGGAGATGCTGGAGGTGCACTTCCCTCTGCTCTGTTTAACTCAGCATCAGAGAATCATAGAGTGTCCTGAGTTGGAAGGGATCCACAAGTATCCTCAAGTCCAGCTCCTGTCCCTGCTCAGGACAACCCAGCATTCACACTGTGGGGCTGAGAGCATTGGCCGAATGCTTCTGGAATACTGTCAGGGTAGGGCATCCTCGGGGTGCAGAGCCCTCGGGGTGCCCTGCCTCCTTCTCCAGCCCTGTGCTGGGGCTGTGCTGCTGCCTGCAGGCTGCGTCCAGGGCTCCCCTGCTCCTAGTACCCACAGGGACAAGCCCTGCAGCCCCCCTAACTCCATC
The DNA here is from genome assembly GCA_013389865.1 of Piaya cayana. Taxonomy (NCBI): domain Eukaryota; kingdom Metazoa; phylum Chordata; class Aves; order Cuculiformes; family Coccyzidae; genus Piaya; species Piaya cayana. Next base: position 4,690 of record WAAB01006794.1, read on the forward strand.
CTAGTGTGGAGGAGGCATCATCCCGCTGGCGGGGCCAGAGGATGCAGGGAGTGGGGTGGTGGATGCAGCCCTCCAAGCGCAGCCCGTGTCCCTGTGGGATCACAAACGTGTGAACCCTGGGGCACCAGTGGCTTCCAGCACAGGGGCATCTCCTCCTGACACCAGAGATGGTTTCCTCCCACTGTCTGTCCCAGTCCAAGTGCCTTGCATCCATTTTCCCCATCCTGCCAGGAGACACAGGCATGTTTGCCACACCCAGACCTGGATTTTATGCTCTCGGTTCCTCTCCAGATATGGTGCCAGGGCTGTCAGGAATTGGACAGTGCAACCCTTTTTTCTTGGGATGGCTAAGCTGAAGGGCATGCTGGCCCTCACTCCAGCCAGCAGTGGTTGTTTTTGAACAAGGAAAATGAGTAAAAACCTAATATTTAGATCTTGGGAAGGGATTTTGCAGCCTTTTCATGGAATCATGCTTGCAGTTCTGGCAGCAATAACACATGAAACACGGTTTCCTTTATACACTGGGGGTTTTTTCCACCTTGGGCTCCACCCTGTGTCCCAGCAGAGATCCCTGCTCCGGCTCCACGTGCTCCCCAGGCACTTTCCACACCCAGTGAGCAGGCAGCACGCCAGATACTTACAGCCCAGCAGAGTCACAGAGCTCCTAGCTGGGAGCATCACCTGCAGCAGGGAGCATCCACAAGCACGTTCAGAGGGGTTGAAGGTGGGGAGCTTGGCACAGTGCTCTTAAAAGAGCACAGCGAGAGCTTGCGCTTGTGTACCAGGACAGAACTGGTTTATTTTCTGGTCATACATCCATCAGAGCACAACTCTTGCTCCTCCTCTGGGCCCATCCTGCACCTCTGCACGGGGATCAGATGCCACATCGCTGGGCACTGAGCCTCAGTTCCAGCCCAGGCGGCATGTTCAGCATGGTGGCAGCACATGGTGACCTGGGTGCCAGGGAGATATGTGAGGCCAGGGTCTGGGGACCACACTTGATGATCCAGTGGGTCCTTTCCAGCCTGGTGATTCTGTGATTCTGTGATATTCATAAGCCAAGTGCTCCTTTCCAAGCTCCTGGGAGATCTCAGGTCGATGAGCTCCATCCTGCTCCAGTGCCAATATCCCACTGTCGCCCTTAGGCTTAGGTCCGGGGTATTTATTAAGTATATCTGAGCTTAGTTTCTATGTATTAATTAAACTAGTATTTATTGATTATAAAGGTCAGACCTTCCCAGCAGCAGAGACGTGGACACCAGGAGTGAGCCCTGTCCTTGCTGGAGGAGAGAGGAGAAGGTTTGGCCACAGGGTACCAGCCTGGCACTGGTTGCTGCATGTGGGGAGATGCTGAGATCCCACTGGAGCCCCGTGTCCAGTTCTGGAGTCCTCAGCACAGGGAGGATGTGAAGCTGTTGGAGCGAGGCCAGAGGAGGCCACGGAGATGATCCCAGGGCTGGAGAACCTCCTGAACAAGGCCAGGCTGAGAGAGTTGGGGTTGTTCAACCTGAAGGAGAGAAGGCTGCAGGGAGACCTTAGAGCAGGTTCCAGTGCTGAAAGGGGCTCCAGGAAAGCTGGGGAGGGGCTCTGGATCAGGGAGAGCAAGGACAGGATGAAGGGGAATGGTTTTGAACTGCAAGAGGGAAGATTGAGATGAGATCTCAGTGAGAAATGTTTTTCTGTGAGGGTGCGGAGTCCCTGGCCCAGGTTGCCCAGAGCAGTGGTGGCTGCCCCATCCCTGGAGGGGTTCAGGGCCAGGTTGGATGGGGCTTGGCAGGGGGTGGAACTGGATGGGCTTTGAGGTCCCTTCCAACCCCAACCATCCCATGTTTTTATGATTAATCTGTGCCGTGACATTTTTATTTGTCATTTGGAAGTGAGTTCTCTTCCTCCACAGTTTTAACCCTGAACCAAAATAGATTCCTCGATCTCACTGGGTCTGATGGGAGGGACAGGAGCTCACAGCCCCTTTGCAAGACCGCAGGCTGCAAACCCACAGCCCCCAGTGTGGTGGCACTTCTGCAAAGCGGCTTTCCACAAGATGGGGAAGCACACAGAGATCTCAGGGGCCGGGCTGGGGGATGAGAGAGCTGCAAAATGAGCTGCAACTCCGCAGAGAGCAAAACCTTCTGGGAGCACTGGGAGGAGGAGGTGGCGTTGCTGTGAGCTGGCATCACCCACTTTGCTCCAGCCTCTCCCTGCACAACGCACAAATAGGAGCATCCTCCAAGCTGGAAACTTTCTCGGGGCCGTAAATTCGTTGTCTATTTCCTCTAAATACTGTAGCCACTGCTGGTTAGGCAGAGGCCAGCTCAGCGTGAGCCTGGCGCTGTTGGCAGCCTGCAGGCAGCGCCCGGCTGGAGGATGGGGTCCGGCCACGGGGAGAACATTTGCAGTGGTGTTTCCCAACCCATTGCATCAGGTGGTTGCATTTCAGATCAGTTTGTTCCTCATTTCTTATCCAGATGTGCTGAAGCTGTTCGCATTTAAGGCTTGTCATAGGTGCTGAAGGCTGCATTGTAAATCTCCTAGGGGCATCCGCTCAGCCCCTTTCTCATCCCTCTTTTGAGTTTGCATGGAAATAAAGCTCAGGAGAAGGTGTGAGAAGGTCCTAGGTGGTGGGTGGGCAAGTCCAGTTTCTTCGCTGAACGAGCAGTGAAGCATTGGAAGAGGCTGCCCAGGGCAGTGGGGGAGTCTCCATCCCTGGAGGGGTTCAAAAAACATGTGGATGAGGTGCTTTGAGACATGGCTTAGCAGGCACGGTGGNAGGTCCTGGGTGGTGGGTGGGCAAGTCCAATTTCTTCGCTGAACAAGCAGTGAAGGACTGGAGGCTGCCCAGGGCAGTGGGGGAGTCTCCATCCCTGGAGGGGTTCAAAAAACATGTGGATGTGGTGCTTTGAGACATGGCTTAGCAGGCACGGTGGGGTTTGGCTGACAGTTGGACTGGATGAGCTTAGAGCACTTTTCTAATCATAATGATTTTAAGATTCTATGATTCTAAGTCTGTTGGGCTGAAGTGCCATGCACATGGGTCAAGGAACCATGGGTCAAGGAACTTGCCACTGGGTCAAGGAACAAACAGAAGTGGATGATTAAAACGATTCCTCTTACGGGGCAATTTGAAGGTCTCTTAAGGCAGAGGTTTGGAGACAACCAAGGCGAATGGGCTCCGTGCGCTTTAGGAGAGGAAGGAAAGCACCCAAGCGCAGATGCTGAAGGTATTTAGGAATGGCTTCATCTCCAGCCCCATGGGCACCAGCCATGCTCCACATGAACCTTCCAGCTTCCCATAGATGAAGCCTCCAGAGAAGAACCTAGAGATTTCAAAAGGAGACTGGAGGAAACTGTGTTTTATTGACCACCTTCCGAGTCCTTGACGGCACTGATGCAGGGCTGCAAAGTGGAGCTGGGGGCCATTGCGGGGGGTAAATTGCCCTGTTAATAGGAACAGAGGCTGGGGGCGTTTATCCATGTAGGCACTGGGGACTTGCAAGGAGGTGGAGGACAGAGAAGCTCTGCAGTGCAGGGAGCAGCGAGGTGGCAAACATGGAAGTGGTGAACACAGTGCTGACAGCTCAGTAGTGCAGTTGTGGCCTTGGCAAACCCTGTTTCCTTCCTCTGGGCATTTTGCTTATCTCGATGGTGCTGAACTTACGAGAAGGAAGCGAGTGACTACAGCAGCACATTGAGAGTGTGGAGAGGAAGACCGAGCCACGACTGGAGTCAAGAAGGGTTTCGAGATAGTCTGCACGTACGGATAGAATCATAGAATCACAGAATCACCAGGTTGGAAGAGACCCACTGGATCATCGAGTCCAACCATTCGTATCAAACCCTAAACCATGTCCCTCAGCACCTTGTCCACCTGTGTCTTAAACACCTCCAGGGAAGGTGAATCAACCACCTCCCTGGGTAGAGGGGGCTGCTGAGGACACAGAAGAGATCTGGGAGTCATGAGCAAGTGGTCATGGACATACTAGCTGAGGTTAAGCATGCAGGTTTCCGTCCCACTGCCACAGATCACATACACATGGTTGTTATTGCAGCTGCTGAAGTCTGTCCTTTGGTCTGAGCACTTCAGGTGGTGCCTTCCTCACGGGATCATGGACTTACAGAGTAGTTTGGGTGAGAAGGGACCTAAAAGTTCACCCAGTCCAAACCCTCCCACAGGATCAGGGGCTCCAAGCCCCATCCAGCCTGGCCTTGAACCCCTCCAGGGATGGGGCAGCCACCACTGCTCTGGGCAACCTGTTCCAGGGCCTCCCCACCCTCACAGCAAAACATTCTTCCCTGTGTCCACCCTAACCCCACCCTCGTTCAGTTTAAAGCCATTGCCTGTGTCCTGTCCCTGCAGACCCTGGTCACAAGCCTCTTTCCCTCTTGCCTATTGACCCCCTTTAAGCACTAAGTGGCCGCAGTGAGGGGTCCTCACAGCCTCCTCTTCTCGAGGCTGCACAGCCGCAGCTCTCGCAGCCGTTCTTCTCCCCAGCAGAGGGGTTCCAGCCCCTGGAGCATTTTGGTGGCCTCTGGAGCTGCTCTGCCACGTCCATGTCTTGTGCTGGGGACCCCTGAGCTGGCACCAGGCTGGGGGTGTGAGGAGAGCGGGGCAGAGGGGGAGCATCCCCTCCCTCAAGCTGCTGGCCGCGCTGCTGGGGATTCAGACTGAGAGACGCTTGGTTTTCTGGGATGGAAGCGCCCATTGCTGGCTGACGTCCCATTTGTCACCCACCAGTATCCCCCAGTCCTTCTCTGCAGGGCTGCTCTCCATCCATCCCTCCCTCCATCCGTCACCCCAACCCTTGCCCTTGGCCTGGTTAAACTTTGTGAGGTTCACACGTGCCACTCCTCCAGGCTGTCCGGGTCCCTCTGGATGCCTCCCCTTCCCTCCAGCCATGTTGACTGCACCACCTAACTCGGTGTCATCCTAGATCTCCACACCACATGGGGAATGAGAGTTTCTTCTGCTCATGTTTGGAATGGGAGGATCTACCTCGCCCCTTGCAGCATCAACAGGAGGGTGAAGCAGCAAGCAGGGAGGACGATGTTCATCCTGTGTCTCTCTTTCCCTCTTGCATTTTTAATCCCAGAGGCTTTGCAGAGCCACTAACCTTGGACCAGCCCTGGCCACAGGCACTGTCTGAGCGATGTTCCACCAGGCTCGTGCACTTGCTGTAACGCCGACAGCGATAGATTGAACAAGGAGCTAAAAATAACGAACGATCGATAACGGCAGCCTGAACGCTGCCTTTTTTTTTAAGAAAATCTGTATATTGACAATACAACAAAGCACCTTCCTGTAAAGGCAGGAGGGATAATGGAGCCAGACTCCCTGCCTGTGCCCTGGCTGGGGTCTGGCAGCAGTGTCTGGCTGACCCCTGGGATTGTGCTGTTCTGCATCCCAGGAATGCTTCATTTGTCATAGAATCATGGAATGGTTTGGGTTGGAAGGGACCTCAAAGCCCATCCAGTCCCACCCCTGCCATGGGCAGGGACACCTCCCACTGCATCAGGGGCTCCAAGCCCCATCCAACCTGGCCTGGAACCCCTCCAGGGATGGGGCAGCCACCACTACTCTGGGCAGCCTGGGCCAGGGTCTCCTTACCGTCATTCCTCCCTAAGATCTCATCTCAATCTCCCCTCTTTCAGTTCAAAACCATTCCCCTTCATCCTGTCCCTGCTCTCCCTGATCCAGAGCCCGTCCCCAGCTTTCCTGGAGCCCCTTTCAGCACTGGAAGCTGCTCTAAGGTCTCCCCACAATCTTCTCTTCTCCAGACTGAACAGCCCCAACTCTCTCAGCCTGGCCTCAGATGGGAGATGTTCTATTTATCTTTTGCCTGGGGTGATGTGGAAGAGTTCTTCTCCTTTCCAACTCGAAACTGCTCCAGCCTCTGTAAAGGAGCTGGGGAGGCTCAGTACTCACAGAAATGGCCCCCTCCTCCTCCTCGAAGTGCTGCTGGAGATTTTTGCTTTTTGGGAGTCATAGCTCACTTCCTAGCTCTCTCCCCACCATCACCCTCAGTCTGTCCCCCAGGAGCTTGGTTCACTTCCCTATCTCCTGGAAGGCCACTTCTCAGTGATCTTCCAAATGCCACCTCATTGTGGTGGAATTGTTTTATTGACAGCTTTTGTTTGTCCCTTGAATTGAGACCCAGCACCAAGGGCACGTGTGTGATAATTCAGCTCCATGCCCAGCCAGGACCACCCAGCACCTCCTCACACCTTCTCCCAAACTTTATTTCCACACTAACCCAAAGGAAGGGTGAGAAGGGGGCTGGGTGGATGCCCCTGCTCCTGCCTGAGCTGCCTGCCCTGTGCCAACGCGAGTCCTCAGGGTGGCCGCCAGCCCTGGACCCGTGCCCACTTCAGCCTGATCTGCTTTTTCCTCTCGCTTTCACATGCTGAGGAAACTCTGGCATTACAAGGATTTGAAACTGGCCTTGAGCTTTTTAAGCACTGCTTCAGAGCGGATAATTTTCCTAAATCAAGATTTGCAAAGGTATTTGGGCATTAATCGGCCAGGGGGGGATTTCCAGAAGTATTGGAGCTCCCAAACAGCCTCTAACTCTGCCTCGTGTGAGAGCAGATTCCGTGCTGGTTCAACAGGACCAGGACTATTTGGGGGATGGTTTATACATCACCAGTGTTAGCATCAAGGATTTCTGAAGGTTGTTCATTCCTGGATCCCTTCTGAATATCGTGGTGGTGTGGGGTCACACACCTGGCTTGGATCAACCATGGGGTGGGCAGCAGGAGTAAAGCAGGGATTGTGCCCCTGTATTGGTGCTGGTGAGGCCACACCTTGAATCCTGGTTTCAGTTTTGTGACCCTCACTACAAGAAAGACATTGAGGAGCTGGAGGGTATCTGGAGCAGGGAATGGAGCTGGGGAAGGGTCTGGAACCAGGGGTTCTGGGAGCAGCTGAAAGACCTTGGTCTGTTCAGCCTGGAGAAGAGGAGGTTAAGGGGGGGACCTCATTACTCTGCAGCTTCTGGAAAAGGAGGTTGTGGTAAGGTGGGTGCTGGGCTCTTCTCCCAAGTAACAAGGGACAGGATGATAGAAAGTGGCCTCAAGTTGCACTGGGGGAGGTTTAGATTGGATATTAGAGAAAACAACTTCTCTGCTAGAGTGGTGAATCCCAGTCAGAGGCTGCCCAGGGCAGTGGGGGAGTCTCCATCCCTGGCAGGGTTCAAAAGCCATGCAGACATGGCTCTTGGGGACACGGTTTAGTAGGCACAGTGGGGTTGGGCTGACAGTTGGACTGGATGAGCTTAGAGGGATTTTCCAACCTTTATGATTCCATGATTCTATGATCATCTCAGAGGGGTTTGGCTGTATCACACTCTCTGAGTCCAGAGAAACTCATCACACCTTCATCTTCCACTGATACAGCTGAGTCCCAGATAACCCATAGTGTGATGCTGGCTGTGGGGAGAATGCCCAGGGCATGTCTTGGCTCTGATTCTGTAGCACATGGAGCAGCACGGAGGGTCAGTGAGGAAAGCTGTTCTGTGTTGCAGCGCTGTAACCTCCCAGCTCAGGGGAAAAGACATTGCCACAAATGGCAAGGTGGGTTTTCCCTCTAAATCACATTGTTACAAATACACCTCGGTGCCCAGCAACGGCTCCCTCTTCATAAAAAGCAAACCTGCTTGGACAGGCAGCGACGCTCACACAGCTCCATGGACCAGAAACTAAATTGAACCTTACGAGTCCTTGAAGACACAAGCCCTAAGCCAGTGGCTCCAGATCTGGAGAGATGCTGAAGAGCTGAACCCTGCAAAATAGAAAATCATAGAGTTGTGTGGTTGGAAAAGTCCTTTGAGATCATCGAGTCCAGCTGTACTTGTACTAAACCAGATCCCTGAGCACCTCATCCACCCCATGGCTGATCCAAGCCAGGATGCTGTTGGTCTTCTTGGCCACTGCTGGCTCATGTTCAGCCACTGTCAACCAGCACCCCCAGGTCCTTTTCAGCTGGGCAGCTTTCCAGCCATTCATCCCAAAATAAATGGTTTTCTGAGCACTCTGGTTTTCCCAAGGAACCTGCATTTCTGCTTCATACCTACAGCTCTGAAAACCCCAGGATCCTGGAGATCTTGTGCTGGAAAGATGCTCCAGCAGCATCTTGCACAGCTGAGCCGCAGGTCAGGACTGATTTATCACGAGCTAAGAGAACTGCTCTAAGGACGTGGGCTTAAACTGCTCCTACGCTGCAGCAGCTGGGGAAAAAAAAAAAAAAAGGCATTCCCTGAGGAAAACAAATTCAGGAGACTGTGAATCCAAAGGGTGGGTTGAAAGCATGACTCCCATTTGGTTCCTTCATGCAGGGAAGACCTGGGAAATACAGAGAGATCAAGAGGGAGCAACAGCTATTCTTAGTCATCAAGGAGGGAGGCGGCTGCAGGGGAAGAGGGTTGAAAAGGCTTCAGCGTATTTTTAGACCCAGTAAAATGAACAGTGGTGGGGGGAAAGAGGCAGGAGACTTTCTGAGAGAGATGTGAAGCCCAGGCTTTTCTGCTCCATCCTGCCTCAAGCGTCAGCCCAGGCGGAGATTTGCTCAAATAGAAGGAATGTGAAGCCAATAAAAGCCAATGCCTTCTAGATCTTTACCCAGTGAACCTCATCAAGCTGGCTGTGATGACAAAAGGCCACATTTGTGGAGAGTTTTAGCCCTAATTCCCTTCATTTTAGCAGGAGTTGGTTGCCAAAATAGAGTTTTAAAGCTGCTCGCAGAGCCTCTGGTGGGCACAAGGAGGATGTTGAACGTCTCTCCTTCTTCTTTGTCCATCGTAGTCCACGCTACACGTGCCATCCTGGCAGCTCACAGGAGAATAACGGAGCTGCAGGGGCATGGAGGGTGCTTCAGGGTGGTGTGAAGGTTCTCAGAGGGAAGCACTAGAAGAGATTAAAGCTCGGGGGGAAGAGGGGACTGTCTGCCTCTCTGGATCAGCCGGGAGGATGGTCACTGAATCACAGAATCATAGGATTGTTAGGGTTGGAAGACACCTCTAAGATCAAGACCAACCATCAACACAATCCCACCGTACCTACTGAACCATGTCCCAGAGCACCACATCTACATGTTTTTTGAATGCCTCCGGGGGTGGAGGCTCCACCGCTTGATGAAGGCACTTGAGGACAGAGTAGAGCGAGGGGCTGCCTCCCCCCGGTTCTCCAGAGAAGCAGCCCTTGCTTTCCCTTTGGTATTCCATGCTGGGAAAGGCCCCTTCCTACCCCCCTAGCTTGGTAGAGGCAGCGCCTTTGATGCCCTGCGGTTTTTCAGCAGCACATTCAGCGTATCCCAAGCATCCACCACCCCCACAGCCTCATTCGCTGGGTAATTCCCACCATCCCAACTGGAGCGCATCTGTTCCAGAGAAGATGGCTAGGGCCAGTCCTCAACAAGCTCATCACAAATTGCTGGGATGGGACACAGCCCTGGAGAATCATAGAATCACCAGGTTGGAAGAGACCCACCGGACCATTGAGTCCAACCATTCCCACCAGTCCCTAAACCATGTCCCTCGGCACCTCATCCACCTGCAAGAAGGTTGCTGGAGCCTGGGATGAAGCATGTGGGTTTGCATACCTGGCTGGGTTGCTCTATATCCACCCAGCTCCTGCTGCAGGGGCAGAAGAGGATTGCAGGAGGCTCACTTTTTGCACAATCTTTGGTGCATTTTGTGGGTGGGTTAAGTATAGTCCTGTGCTCTGGTGGGACCTCACCTGGAGGCCTGCGTCCAGTTCTGGAGTCCTCAGCTCAGGGAGGACATGGAGCTGTTGGAGCGAGTCCAGAGGAGGCCATGGGGATGATGTGAGGGCTGGAGAACCTCCTGTATGAGGCCAGGCTGAGAGTGTTGGGGTTGTTCAGCCTGGAGAAGAGAAGGCTGAGGGGAGACCTTAGAGCAGCTTCTAGTGCTGAAAGGGGCTCCAGGAAAGCTGGGGAGGGGCTCTGGATCAGGGAGGGCAGGGACAGGACATATCCCCCATAGGGGAAATGGGTTTTGAGCTGAGAGGGGAGATGGAGATGAGATCTTGGGGAGAAATGTTTTGCTGTGAGGGTGGGGAGGCCCTGGCCCAGGTTGCCCAGAGCAGTGGTGGCTGCCCCATCCCTGGAGGGGTTCAGGGCCAGGTTGGATGGGGCTTGGAGCCCCTGATGCAGTGGGAGGTGTCCCTGCCCATGGCAGGGGTGGGACTGGATGGGCTTTGAGATCCCTTCCAACCCAAACTATTCCATCATTCCATGATATCTGAATATCTTTAGCAGTTGAAGGAAATGGAGCAGATCTGATGCTCCTGCACCTGCACAGACTAGCAGGTCAGCACCTCAGCAGCTTTACAGGAGCCCCTGGGAGCACTCTGAGGCAGCAGTGGCACTCATGTGCTGGCACCAGTGTTTCAAAGAATAGAATCACAGCATCATTGAATGGTTTGGGTTGGAAGGGATCTCCATGCCCATCCAGTTCCACCTCCTCATCTCCATTGCCTCCCCTGGACCTGCTCCAACAGCTCCATGTGCTGAAGAGGCTTTTACAGCCGCCCAAGAGAAACACAACCTGGGTCTTGGCCCCAGCTGCTGCCCCTCAGGCTGGGATGAGGCGGGTGGGTGTGGAGCTGGGTGCTGGCAGGGTGTGGAGGTGGCTCCAGCCCTGCGTGTTCCCGCAGGGATGTAGGATCTCATTAACTTATTAAGACCGGCCAAATCACCCTTGTGGAGTCGGTGGCTGAGCTGCGACTAGACTGTAGTAATCCCAGGGGATTAGTGCGTGCGGCCAGGGCCCAAACCTCAGGGGTGTTTGGTTCTTAAGACTGAGCTTCTCCACCTTCAGCCCAGGGGTAGCTGCCAGGCTTTTCCTCCTCCCTGCTTCGGGGCTGGTTTTATGGGACCCGCCTGGCAGTAGGAGAAGGGTTTCAGTGGGATTTTTTTATTCCTGTTGGATGCTGAAGTGCTCCTTGAGAACTGGTGGGAGCTGGGAGAAACCAGGATGGTCCTGGCTGGGTGTTCGCCTGTCCTGCAGCGGGGTGGCCACCCCTGGTGCCGCGGCTGCCCGAGGAGGGGGCACTGAGGTCAGGAGACTCCGTTAACCACGCCAGTTTAATTGCTTTTGTTGTTGGAACCCAGGCTGCAACAGCCAAAGGGGAACCCTGCGCAGCCACTGGCATCGGGCAGCTCCCCCCAGCACAGGGATGGGGCAGGGGGGCAGGCACGGATTGGAGTAGGGGGGCAGGCTGAGGGGCAGATGATGGAGTGGGAGGTGGGGCAGGGGGGCAGGAGGTGGGACAGGAGGGCAGGCAGGGGGGCAGGAGATGAGGCGGGGGGTGAACCTGGGAGTCAGGCAGTGGGGCTTACAATGGGATGGAGCAGAGGGGTCAGGCAGTGGGACAGATGATGGGGTGGATGGTCAGGCAGTGGGGCAGGGGGTCAGGCAGGGGATGAAAAAGAGGGTCAGGCACTGGGGCAGGGGATGGGACAAGCGGCCTGGCAGTGGGGCAGGGGATGGAGCAAGGGGTCAGGCAGTGGGGCAGGAAGGGGGTAGGAGATCAGGTACTGTGCAGGGGGTCACAGGTGAGGCAGGGGATGGGGCAGGAGGTCTGCAAGTGGAACAGGGGATGGAGCAAGGGGTCAGGCAGTGGGGCAGGGGATGGAGCAGGAGATCAGGCAGTGGGGCAGGGGATGGAGCAGGAGGGCAGGCAGGGGAGGGGAGGGGGGAGTGGGAGGGGGGGG
>WAAB01006794.1:17103-37255 GCA_013389865.1 Piaya cayana
GGGGGGGGCGCAGACTCGGTGTCCCCGGTTCGGGGCGGGATCCAGCGGGCTGTTGGCGCCGCCCCCCGGGCCCCTTTGTTTCCGCGCCCCCCGCCCAGCCCGGCGGGGCCGCCCCTCGCGGGGCCGCGCATCCCCCCGCGCCGCCGCCCGGCAGAAGCTTCCAGCGCCGCCGCCGCCCCCGGGGCCGCCATGGGCCACGGCTGAGCCCGCACCGAGCCCCGCACCGAACCCCGCACCGATATCGGGGCACGCGCTGAGCCCGCACCGGGGCTGAGCCCCCTGCCCGAGCCCGGACCGGCGCTGAGCTCCGCACCGGAGCCCCTACGGGAGCTGATTCCCCCNGGCGGATCGGAGCCCCCCCGGTCGGGTCCTGTGGCTCCCGGTTCCCCCCCCCGGTCTTTGCCCCGTCGCAGCCCCTCACCCGGGCACCAAGGCTGGAAACAGGTTTGGGTTCAAACCAGGGGATTTAGGGTCTGTTCCTGCAGGGAGGTTGGTGCCCGCTGCTCCTGAGCCGGCAGGAGCGATTCTGCTTTCCGTGGGTCCCTGGGCTGGGATGGGGAAGGGTCCCCGTGTGCTTTCCCGGTTGGATAAGGGGTGAGGGGACCCCCATCCACCCGCTGGAGCCGCTACTGGGAGTGAGCAGGGACGGTCCCCAAGGCTGCCTTGGCACCAAGAGCCTCCCCAGCCCGGCACCCCCAGCTCTGGGAACATCCCGCTCGGGTGGTTACGGGCACTGGGTGTCCCCGATGAGCTTCTGAAGCAAGGTCAGGTCTGGTCATGGAATAAGTGTTGTAGAATCATGGAATGGGTTGGGTTGGATGGGACCTAAAAGTCCATCCACTTCCAATCTCCTGCCATGGATCAGGGGCTCCAAGCCCCATCCCACCTTGCCTTGCACCCCTCCAGGGATGGGGCAGCCACCACTCCTCTGGGCAACCTGGACCAGGGCCTCACAGCAAAACTTTTCTGCCTAAGATCTCATCTCAATCTCCCCTCTTGCAGCTCAAAACGGTTCCCCCTTGTCCTGTCCCTGCACTCCCCAATCCAGAGCCCCTTCCCAGCTTTCCTGGAGCCCTTTCAGCACTGGAAGCTGCTCTAAGGTCTCCCCTCAGCCTTCTCTTTTCCAGGCTCGACAATCCCACCTCTCTCAGCCTGGCCTCGTACAGGAGGTTCTCCGGCCCTCACATCATCTCTGTCCAGAGAGGCAAGCTCCTGCATCTGCTCCCACATTCTCCAGCCTTTCTCCTTTATTTCCTCCCATCCCCAAAAATGCCCCAATATTTGCATTTGCCAGAAAGCAGAAGACTCCAGTTGGGACCATTCAGAACATATAGAATCATAGAATCACCAGGCTGGAAAAGACCCACCGGATCTTCGAGTCCAACCATTATCAGGAGTATCTGAAGGTGTTGGAACACCTTTCCAAGCCACCAACAGCAGGAAAGACGGCCATCCTCCCTCCGCAGACGGAAATCCCTGCTGCTGGAAGAGATTATCCCCGCAAAAAATCCCTGCTTAATTAAAAGTCTGGCTAATGAGGCAGCTCCTGGGAAGGGTTCCGGCCGTGCCGAGCCAGCTGAGCAACCAGGGGCACAAGTGGTGGAGGGTCTGTATCGGTAGTGAAGCAAGAAGTAAGGTGGTTTTGTGGGGTGCAGGAGTCATAGAATCATATAATAGTTTGGGTTGGAAGAGACCTCAAAGATCATCTAGTTCCACCCCCTGCCCTGGGCAGGGACATCCCACTGGGTCAGGTTACCCAAGGCCCCGTCTAACCTGGCCTTGAACCCCTCCAGGGATGGGGCAGCCACAACTTCCCTGGACAACCTGTTCCAGTGTCTCACCACTCTTATGGTGAAGAAAGTCTTCCTAATGTCTAGCCTAAGTCTGCCCTTCTCCAGTTAAAGTCCATATTCCCTAAAACTGGATTTTAAAAACACATTTCCAAGTGATTAATACGCAGGAATTGTTCTTGGCAATGGAGAAACCCAGTGGCCTAACTCTTTGGATGCTGGTCCGCTGATGGTGGGCAGTGATATGTTGAACATAGCAAGCTCTCATCTTGTAGCACTGGTGGAACTGAGCCGTTCCAGCCACTGGTGACCATCCCAGCTCTCTCCTCCTGGAACTGGATGTCTCACTCGTGTCCTGGGGACCCACCACAAATCTGCTGGATGATTGTCTTCCTTCTTTCCCTTTGCTTGCCTTCAAGGTGGAGGAGTGATTGGCTCGTGTTGTCTCATCCTGCCCCAGCTCTTGTGATGTTGTTGAACTCATTATTTTTGCTGGAGACTCCAGAAGGCCAGGAGGAGCGGTGGGTTAAGTCTTGGCACATGCAGCTCATGAACACGTCACCCTGTGGATCCAGACTCTGCTTTGATGCCACCCCGGTGCCCCCAGGACAAGCTGGGAGCTAGTGGGGTGGTCTGGTCGGACACACTCAGAATGTGGATCCTTCAGCTTCTTGTAATTTTTCTACGATGATATTGGTACCAAAGCTCACGAGGCAAAGGCTCAAACAGCAGCTGCCGTGCTCCTGTGTCTCCTCATGCAGCAGAGGCCTCTGAAGATTGCACCACCGTGGAGTTTTCTCCCCTGCAAGCAGCACGTGTGCTGGAGGAGCTTCTCCATAATGTTCACGGTGCCCTGGAGAGCGCTGACGGTGGGTAGACCAAACATGACTTTGATCTGAAGTCATCGTCCTCCCAGCCTCAGGAGAGCACACCCAGAGGCAGCGATGCTACAGGGTGCAGCAGCCAGGGCAGGTCTCTACTAAGGAGAACCTCATGGCAATGCTGTTGGCTTCCAGTGTGGCTCACAGAGATCGTGGATGTCTCCCTGTTGCCTGTGTCACAGGGCGGTGGGACAAGGTGTCCTCAAACAACCCTGCAAGGCCCCCATCCTGTTGTCCCTCAGGATTCAGGACTGTCTCCGGGACACCTCACTCCTCTCCTGCTGGCCCCCAAGCCGGTGTCATAGAATCACAGAATCACCAGGATAGAAAAGACCCACAGGATCATCGAGTCCAACCGTTCCCATCAATCACTAACCCATGTCCCTCAGCACCTCGTGTACCTGTGCCTTAAACCCCTCCAGGGAAGGTGACTCAACCCCCTCCCTGGGCAGCCTCTGCCAGTGCCCAATGACCCTTTCTGTGAAATTTTTTTTCCTAATGTCATTGGCATCTCCTCCTATAGGGACATCTCAAGCCACCACCACTAGGAGTGTACCCCAGAAGATGCAGTGAGGTTTCAGGGTCTTCGACACCACAGGCCAACATTCCTTTGGGGAAAATGTGATTGCTTTTATGGCCCAAGAGAAGAGCGGTCTGGGACTTTGGCCATTGTGGAGCTGATTTCCCTTCTGGTAAGAGCAGGTGGTGAGAAGAGCAGCAGCACCTTCAGGGAGATGTTCGCACAGCCCTGGTGCAGGTTCTTCATCCCTGGAGTGACTCTGGAGCAGCAACACCTTCAGGGAGATGCTCACACGGCCCTGGTGCAGGTTCTTCATCCCTGGAGTGGCTCCGGAGTGTAGCCAGACATGAGAGGAGTGCTTTTTTCCCTAAAGTCATGGATCCAGAAGCCAAATAGCCTGGATCAGGTGATGGGAAGGTATTCTCCATGTCTTCTCTCGCTCCCTGTTCAGGTGGAACGTTCAGGACTGAGTGGGAAGACTACAAGTTACCCTGTTTGTGCTGAGCATCCTCTTATCGTGGACACAGGGATTTATCCGTGCGTGTCCAAGGCACCTGGCCCTGCGGGCGCTGCCTTTCCAGCTTCCTTTCCCACAGGCTGCTGGCAGGCACAAAGCCAGGCTTGTTCCCTGCTCCTGCTGCTGGCAGAGGGGACCACAGCCTCCAGGAGCTCTTGCTGGTCCTCAGTGGGCATTGAGCCCTCCTGGCGTTCTCCAGCCTGCTTTGCTTTGGGATTTTGCTGGAGGAAAACATTTCCCCGAATATCGGTGAGACTGGAATTTGCTTATAGTGATGCTTGAAGAGAGATGAGCCCTCTGAAAAGCTTTGCCTGCACCCCAACATCCCACATGCTTCCTGGGCCAGAGAGGAGCTTCGCTGTGCTGGGATTTGACATCAATCAAGCTCATGGATTTTTCTTCCCAAGCTTCTTGTCAGGTCTCCCTGCTCGCTTCCCCCTGTGTCAGGAGGGCTTGGTTGCAAGCAGTTTTCCGGAGGTACGGTCCATCCTGGCGCTCCATTTATAGAAAGGAATTAAGGAGAAATGAGGGAGCATCACTAAGAGGATTTGCGCTGCGACTTACTCAGTTTCTCCAAATAATTTGCAGTAGCTCAGGATTCTTTAATCACCACTCATTTCCTCTTGGAAATGAAAGGAGAGGCGGGAAGGTGGAGCCCTGTCTTCACTTCTGGAGTCCTCAGGAGTCCTCAGCACAGGAAGGACACGGAGCTGTTGAAGTGAGTCCAGAGGAGGCCACAGAGATGATNGGTGGGGAGGCCCTGGCCCAGGTTGCCCAGAGCAGTGGTGGCTGCTCAATCCCTGGGGGGGTTCCAGACCAGGTTGGATGGGGCTTGGAGCCCCTGATGCAGTGGGAGGTGTCCCAGCCCATGGCAGGGGTGGGACTGGATGGGCTTTGAGGTCCCTTCCAAACCAAACCATGCCACAATCCTATGAAGGTGCTGGAGCAGAGCTCGGCTCTTTGCCAATTTCCAATTCAGAGGAGACCAGGAGAAATTTGGGGAGATCTGGCAGGGGGGTGAGGGGTGGGGGTGTACATGCGTGTGAAAGAGAGAAGTGTTTCTAGGCGAATAGAAAGCTGCTGTCACTCTGTCCCATGTGGTTTTGGGCTCCTCTGTCCCTGTGGCCAAACACCTGGAGATGTGAGCCACGGTCAGGAGGGTCACGCTGCTGTGGAGCTGCCTGGTGTGGCCCTGGTGAGAGCAGCAAGGCTGAGTCAGGGGCTGTGGAGGTCCCACAGGACGGGGTCTAACTCATCCTGAGGGCCAGTATTGCTCTTTGCCAGTGGGATTCCTGGAATCCCACAGTAACGGTGCAGGACCATGGGTGACTGACCTCGCATGGGTTCCTGGGGACCCCTGGCTGCTGTGGAGGGAGGAAAAGGCACTCAGGCAGGTCCCAGTGCTCTGGGCCAGGAGAGTCCATGGTCTGTATTCCCTGGCTCTGCCCTTCTAAGTGGCCGGAGCCTTTTGGTGCTCCTGGTGATGGGATTTCCTGGTGCCGCTCAAGAGGCACTGGAAAAGCTCATGGTGGTGCAGCATTCCCAGTGCTCCCAGCAGCATTCCCAGTGCTCCCAGCAGCATCGGTGATGCAGTGTTCCCAGTGCTCCCAGCAGTGCTGGTGATGCAGTGTTCCCAGTGCTCCCAGCCCACCTTGGTGCTGTCCCCTACCCGCTCCCTTATGCCAAGGTCCCCTCTCCTCTCTCCTCCCCAGTGGCCCTGGGGCAGCTGCACAGGAGGAGGCAACAGGATTTGTGTTCCTGGCCATGGGGAGGGGTGCTGGGCAGGACTCTGCTGCCCTGGGCAGGCTCCTTGCTCCCGCCACATCCCTCTCCCAGCACAGGGAGCAGCAGGACAGGAGCCCTTTGGGTGCCCAGGGATCAGGGCCTCATATCCCATCATCAGCGAGAAATGAGAGCCGGGCGCTGCTCATGGCCCAGCAGGTGGGAAATAGCCCTTGAGGAGGAGAAGCTCGTAATGAAACATGCATTAAAATGGCATCATCCGGGGATGCTGGGACCGGCACAGCCCAGCTGGGGTCAAAAACCCTCTCCAGACAAAGGGCCTAAGCTTTTCTTCAAGGCAGTCCCACATTTCCCTGTTTTTTTGATCCAGTTTCACTGCCAAAACTTGTGTATGGGAGCATGTGGCATTGTCCCTCTCCTCATCCCTGACACTGTCACCCTGCTCGACCTGCCTTGGATCAACCATGGCAGCAGGAGCAGGATAGGGATCGTCCCCCTGAACTCAGTGCTGGTGAGGTGGCATCTTGAATCCTGGGTTTAGCTTTTGGCTCCTTGCTCCAAGAAGGACCTTGATGGGCTGGAGCGCATCTGGAGAAGGGAACGGAGCTGGGGAAGGGTCTGGAAGCAGGGATTCTGGGAGCAGCTGAGAGACCTGGGGCTGTTTAGGCTGGAGAAGAGAAGGCTGAGGGGAGACCTCATTGCTCCCTGCAGCGTCTGGAAAGGAGGTTGTGGTGAGGTGGGTGCTGGGCTCTTCTCCTAAGTAACAAACGATGGGATTAGAGGAAATGACCTCAAGTTGTGCCAGGGGAGGTTGAGTTTAGATATTAGGAAAAATGTCTTTGCTGCCAGAATGGTGAAGCCCTGTCAGGTTGCCAAGGGCAGTGGTGGAGTCTCCATCCCTGAAGGGGTTCAAAAACCATGTGGCCATGGCACTTGAAGACATGGTTTAGCAGACACGGTGCTGTTGTCTGACAGTTGGACTGTATGAGCTTAGAGGGGTTTTCCAGCTTTAATGATTCCATGATTCTATGACCCTGCTCATCATTTAGAGGTGACGCTTGCTGCCCTGTGCTCCTCAGAAAAGCCTTCCACTGCCCATCACGTCTGCAGAGCTCAGGACGGAGGCTGTCACCGGGACATGAGGGCTGCCAGACCCAGGTCGCGTTCACACCATAGAATCATAGAACAACCAGGTTGGAAGAGACCCATTGGATCGAGTCCAGCCATTCCTATCAGTCACTAAACCATGTCCCTCAGCACCTCGTCCATGTCTCTGGGCGGTCACAGGGGTCTCTTCAGCTGGAAAATTTGCCAGGAATTGAATGGTTTGGGTTGGAAAGGGCCTTAAAGATCATCCAGTTCCAAAAGAGGATATAGGAAAGGAAGCAGCAGTTAAACTGGGAGCTATTTCCAGCTTTCCCAGTGAAGAAGCAGCCATGGGCACTGTTTCTCCAGCCCCATCTGGTCTTTCAAGGATGGGAGAGCAGGCACAGTGCTGCAGGGAAGCTGCTGGCTTCAGGAGGGCAGTGCCCCCATCCTGCTCTGGCTACGAGCTTCCACTTGCCGTCTCCGGCATTGTACTTGGCTTGTTACTCATGGTCCGGGACACCCATTTCTAGGTGGGATGTGTGTTAAATGCTGTCTGGTGCTTCTTGCTGTGCCAGGTGGCTGTTAGCACCATCCTGCCTGCACCTCGTTGGCTGTGGAGTAAACGAGCTTCTTCAGGAGCTGGGTCCATGGTGCATGTCCCCGGTGGCTACTGGGATGTGGGCATCACACTCCAGGCAGGTGGCACTGGCAGAGGTGTCTTCTGAGGATTTTGTTGGGATTGACAGGCTGGAGTGGTTGGGCTGTGCAAACCTCATGGAGGTCAGCAGGACCAAGGGCAAGGTTGTGCACCTGGCTTGGGGCAATCCCAAACACGACTGCAGGCTGGGTGAGGAATTAATTGGGAGCAGCCCTGAGGAGGACTTGGGGTGCTGGGGGAGGAGAAGCTCAACAGGAGCCGGCAACATGAACTCACAGCACAGAAACCAACTGTGTCCTGGGCTGCATCCAAAGCAGAGGGACCAGCAGGGAGGGAGGGGGTTCTCCCCCTCTGCTCCACTCTGTGAGACCCACCTGGAGCCCTGAGTCCAGTTCTGGAGTCCTCAGCTCAGCAGGGACATGGAGCTGTTGGTGCGAGTCCAGAGGAGGCCGCGGAGATGATGTGAGAGCTGGAGAACGTCCTCTATGAGGCCAGGCTGAGAGAGTTGTTCAGCCTGGAGAAGAGAGGGCTGTGGGGAGACCTTTAGAGCAGCTTCCAGTGCTGAAAGGGGCTCCAGGAAAGCTGGGGAGGGGCTCTGGATCAGGGAGTGCAGGGAGAGAACAAGGGGAATGGGTTTGAGCTGCAAGAGGGGAGATTGAAATGAGATCTTGGGGAGAAATGTTTTGCTGTTAGGGTGGGGAGGTCCTGGCCCAGATTGCCCAGAGCAGGGGTGGCTGCCCCATCCCTGGAGGGGTTAAGGGCCAGGTTGGATGGGGCTTGGAGCCCCTGATCCAGTGGGAGGTGTCCCTGCCCACGGCAGGGGTGGGACTGGATGAGCTTTCTGACACAAACCAGACTATGATTCTGATTCCAACGCAAATGTCAGGGACCTTCTGAAGCCCCCTCTGAGGAGGCTGGGCAGGGTCAGTGCAAAGCTCATGTTCCATTTAGCCTCCAGAGAGGCATCAGCCACTCCTGGAAGCATTTACCTGGCAGGATTTTTAACCTTACCCCATTCCTGCCCCTCTGGGAGCTGCAGCTGATCCCACGCAGGGGCAGGAGCGCAGTGATGCAGGTGCAGGACCATCCTCTTCACAGGCTCCTGTGTGGTGGGGCACCTGGCACCTGCTCCAGGAGGATCCCAGAAACGTCTGGCTCAGGGCTGTCAAAATTGCTAATTACTGATGTAAACCAGTTAAAGCTGTGGGATTAATCCCAGTGCCTACTGTGCTGCAATCCTGCTTGCACCCCGCCTCGCGCGCCCTCAGCTCTGCTACGGGTTCATCATGATCAGTGCCAGGGACAACTGTCAACAACTGCCTGAGAGGAGGTTGTGGTGAGGTGGGTGCTGGGCTCTCCTTCCAAGTGGCAGGGATGAGAGGGAGTGGCCTCAACTTGCATCAGGGCAGGTTCAGATTGGACATTAGGAAATATTTCTTCACCAAAAGTGTTCTCGGGCAGTGGCAGAGGCTGCCCAGGGAGGTGGTGGAGTCGCCATCCCTGGAGGGCTGTAAAAGACAGGTAGATGAGGTGCTCAGGGATATGTTAGTAGTGGACAGGTGCAGTTGGGGTCTCACTAGGTTTCCATTCTGTGATTCTCTGTTGGTGGGAGGTAGGTGGGTGCCGGCCAGGGCTGTATCCTGCCCCTCTGGTCCCACAGCCGCAGGTGAGTGGGCTGGGGCAGGACACCAGCCAGCACGGAGCCGCTCTCCTTCAGTGCCTGTTAAGCTGGGATCTGGCTTTGTTGCCATACAGCGCTGGCAGCCCAGGTCGTGTTCAGCTCTGCAGCGTGCGGTGGTCTCACCACCCCACTGCACCCCAGAATGCCTTTTCTGCTCGGCTCCCCCTCCAAAGAGCAAAGCCGGAGCTGCTGGCTGCTCCCATAATCCAGGGGCAGGAGGGAGATTCGTCTCCGCTGTGCCTGTCCCACCACCCCAAGGGCAGCAGAGGGTCCTTTGTGGTCACGGCTTTAATTGCGTCGTTATTATGCAGAGTAAATGAATCCTGGCAGCAGCTGAACCTGGCGGATGCCAACCACATCCCAGAAAGGCATCCGGCACCGGGCAGAATCCAGCTGGCACTGGTGGGGGCCGGGGGCCTGGATGGGACCCAGGCAGCGCCAGGTGCCGGCAGAGCCAGGGGTTCCAGCGGGAAGGGCGGGGGGACCGGAGGGGGAGCCCGAGCCCTTCTTATCTCCCCCCCTCCACCTCTTCTCTTTTGCAGACCGTCAGCATCAATAAGGCCATTAATGCGCAGGAAGTGGCTGTCAAGGAGAAACACGCCAGAAATATCCTTCCCGAAGTTGGCCACGGGACAAGCGAGCGTGGGAGAGGGGCTGGGGCTGCCCGGAACAGGGGCAGAAGCGAGGCAGCGCGTGGGGAGCAGGGCTGGCACACAAGCTGGGTGCTGAGGGGGGCAGGATGGGACCCTGGGGGGCACTGGATGAGAGTTGGGGCTTCCTTGGCATGGCACGGGGTCCCTGCTGCCACTTCTGCCACCTTTGCTTGTCCAGCCTAGTGCGCCCGGCACTGCCATCCCATGGGAGTGGGACGGGGATGGGGACAGATGCCCACAGCAGGTTGTCTACGCTGGGGCAAGGATCCTTCATCCTCAGAGGCGCTTGTCGCTAAAAGTTGGTGCCCAACAGGGCAGTCAGGGAGGCTCAGCAAATGCACAGTCCCAGCCCCAGGCATGATATGGTGCTCCCACGGTGGTGGTGTGGGGCTGGAGGAGAGGGGATGGAGTGTGTGTGAGCTTGGAGCTCCCTGCGGTGGCCTGGACGTCTTGGATCTGCAGGTACCAGCTGATCTCCATCACCTCCAAAGGGGAGTGTTCCTTGACCAGCCACCACCATGCATCCTGGGCACGCACCACGAGAAGGGGGCACAGACCTTCTGGTCGGTGGTGAACCGGCTGCCGCTGTCGGGCAACGCTGTGCTCTGCTGGAAGTTCTGCCACGTCTTCCACAAACTCCTCCGGGACGGACACTCCAACGTGAGTGCCACCAGCTCGAGGCCACATTCTTTCCCTTGCAGGGCTCCTAGGTGGGGATTGGCACAAGGAGCTTTGCCAAAACTCCTCCAGTGCTGCTCTGCTCACATTCCCCCTCCACTACAACCCCAGGTGTTGGTGTTGGTGCAGGAACCATCAGCACAGACCCTCAGGGTCTGGGGAAACTGAGGCACGCTGGGGCTGGGAGTAATGAGGAACGGCTGAGAGAGCTGGGGGTGTTTATCCTGGAGAAGAGGAGGCTGAGGGGAGACCTCATTGCTCTCTCTGACTCCCTGAAAGGAGGTTGTGGAGAGGAGGGAGCTGGGCTCTTCTCCCAAGGGACAGGGGACAGGACAAGAGGGAATGGCCTCAAGCTCCACCAGGGGAAGCTCAGGCTGGACATCAGGAAAAAAAAATTCATGGAAAGGGTGATTGGGCAGTGTCAGAGGCTGCCCAGGGAGGGGGTTGATTCACCTTCCCTGGAGGGGTTTAAGGGATGGGTGGACCAGGCGCTGAGGGACATGGGTTAGTGATTGATGGGAATGGTTGGACTCGATGATCCGGTGGGTCTTTTCTAACCTGCTGATTCTATGATTCTAATGAGGCAGCCAGTGGGCTGCACGGCTGTGAGCACATCTCAACCTCCCACTCCTCATCCCAGTTGCCAGTTTTGCTTATGGCAGCACTTTACCCTGGTGCTCTGCCTGATCATCATTTTCATTGTTCATCCAGGTCCTGAAAGACTCCGTGAGATACAAGAATGAGCTGAGCGACATGAGCAGGATGTGGGTGAGGAGCTGACTTTGATGGACACTGTGATGGGAACACTCTGGGGGTCCCTCGGCAGCACCTGGTGCTCTGGCCACCCTGGAGGTTGCAGGTGGACTCGGGCTTTGAGGAGGTGACCTCAGCCGTGGCTGCCCTGACCTCCCCGAGTGGGCTTGCCGGTCACATTGAGTATCCCTTTCTGCCAAAATCGAATGCCTGCTTCCTGTTTTCTGGTCAAACCCAGTAAAATTTGGCTAATTTGGCTCTGGTTGTCAATACCAGCACTGAAATCCGCAGAGGAGGTGATAAGAAGGTCCTTTTTGGTCCCTTCTGCATGTTTGCTGCAAACCAGCCTGCAGCCAGGATGGGCGAGGGAGGGTTTGCCTGTGGTTTTGAGGGACAAAAGGGAGAGGTCATTCCTGCTGCCAGGGGAGGAGGGTTTTTCACAGCCTGGCCCAGGTCTCAACAGCTTTCTGATGTCCCCAGGGCCACCTGAGCGAGGGCTATGGGCAACTCTGCAGCATCTACCTCAAACTGCTGAGAACCAAGATGGAATTCCACACCAAGGTGAGCGTCCCCGTTTCTGTGGCCACAGCGAGTGGTAAGCGATGGGGAGCTGGCGTGAAAGCAGTGGCAACGTTCTGCGGGACAGGACAAGGGTGGCAGAGCCCTCTCGATGCTGTCTACCCCTGTGGGTCCTCTCCTCTGTCATGGCCATCCTGCTCCATGAAATGTGTCACAAGCTTCCAGGATCCTTAGTTGGAATAAAAAGTGGCCCAAGGCCCATCACCTCAGAGGTGGATGGGTTTGTGGTGGATCAGGGCTCCTTGGGGGCTCCTGGGCTGGGAGTTAGGCAGGGCTACACAAAGCAGTGAGAGCCCCAGGTTTGGGATGCACGTCCCTTCCCAGGTACCAGAGGTGGGAGAGGCCACGGGGTGTTTGAGTGGAGAGGGCTTGTGGGGGCCCTGCCCCACTGCAGGAGGAGCTCCTGCCCCAGCACTGCCCTGGCAGGATCTACAACAGCTTTTAAAGCAAACCCAGGAAGGGCAACGGCCAGCACCGAGGCGTAAATCCCCTGGGAAACCCTGCAGTGGAGCCTGGCTTTACTGCATCACCGCGGATGTGGGTAGTGGATGCCAGGGGGTTTGCCTGGTGGGATGTCTGTTGGTGAACGAGGGATTCTGTCTGGTACCACAAAGGTCAGGCGAGGTGTCACCCATCCAGGTGTTCCCACCGCTGGCCTGATAACCAGCTCCCTGTCCTCCTCCTCCCCACACACAGAAGGGTTTAGCGATCGCACCGTGGGGTGTGATGCTCTTGGGTGCAGGAGTGTGCAGAGCAGCAGCCTCCAGCAGCAGGGATTGCTGAACAAAATCCCTGTAAGAGTGAGGTCAAGCAGGGCAGCTCTGCCCGCTGTAAAACCAAAAAGACGCAGAAGGGACGTAGCCCGTCTGGAGAAGGGAACGGAGGTGGGGAAGGGTCTGGAACCAGGGGTTCTGAGAGCATCTGAGAGACCTGGGGCTGTTTAGGCTGGAGAAGAGGAGGCTGAGAGGAGATGTTTATTGCTCTCTGCAGCTTCTGGAAAGGAGTTTGTGGTGAGGTGGGTGCTGGGCTCTTCTCCCAAGTGACAAGGGACAGGATGAGAGGGAATGGCCTCAAGTTGCACTGGGGGATATTTAGATTGGATATTAGAGAAAACTTCTTCATTGCCAGAGTTGAGGAGTCTCCAGCCCTGGCGGGGTTCAAAAGCTGTGTGACTGTGGCACTTGGGGCTGTGGTTTAGCAGGCACGGTGGGGTTGGGCTGGTGGTTGGACTGGATGAGCTTGGAGGGCTTTTCCAACCTTAACGATTCTCTGATTCTAGGGTGAGCAGCAGTGCCTTCTCCAGACAGCGTGCAAGCACAGGTCAGCAAAGGAGAAATGAAACAGATAGAAGTTATGAAGTGAATGGAAAACCAGCCTTTGGTTAGGACTGAAATTTGGGTTAAGACACTCTAGTTCCTTCTAAAATAGGAGTTTTTTTATAGACGGGAAAAGTGGTGTGGAAACCTGGAAATACAGGAATGATGGAGAGTAGTGAATAAATGAATCTGAGCACTGCCCAGCACGCACAGCCTGAGGTCTTTTTAGTAGCATTTCAACAGTCTCAACTTTGAGGTTTCTTCATGAGCACCTGAACCCAAGATGGTATTTATGGTCTGCAATGAGCTGGGTGCAAGACCATAAATACCATCTTGGGTTCCTCAGGAAAACTGGGACAAGGTAGCACAGAAGAAACCCCTCTGCCCCGAGCTGCCTTGAGGGCTTCTGCTCTCACCTTGATGGGAAGCAGCTCATGGGACGCTGCAGGATCAGTCCTGGGCAGAGTCAGCGTGGTCCCATCCTGCCCAGTGCTGTCCCCAGCTTGAAATAATCAGTGCTGGTCACCAAAAGCCGTATTTTCTCTCTTGTCTTTGGGCTTTTAGACCATGGGTGTTCCTGGGCATGGGAGCATCCCAGAGGACTGTGTAGATGGGGTGGTTCTCCATCATCAGGAGCTTGTTTTCAGCCTGCAGTGCAGCGCTGCTGGGCAGGTGCATTTTGGGGCTGGGCTTCTGAGAGGATGCACTGGCTTCACATCTGTTGGGTGCTGAGCCAGTCGTGGTGGGTGGGGGGGTGATGGGGAGCGTGGTTGGAGAAAGGCAGGAGTGCCCTCTGGTGCCTCAGGAAGCTGCACTCGCATTGATGGAGCTTATCCCGTAGGAAGAGGAATAGATTATGGTTGTGGCATTAAGATGACAGCAGTGGGGAGACCTTAGAGCAGCTTCCAGCACTGAAAGGGGCTCCAGGAAAGCTGGGGAGGGGCTCTGGGTCAGGGAGGGCAGGGATAGGACAAGGGGGAATGATTTTAAACTAAGGGAGGGGAGATTCAGACTGGATATAGGAAGAATTTATTTACAATGAGGGTGGGGAGTCCCTGGCCCAGGTTGTCCAGAAAGATGGTGGAGCCCTTGTCCCTGGAAACATTCAAGGCCAGGTTTGATGGGGCTTTGAGCAACTTGATGTTGTTAAAGATGTACGGGGGGGTTGGACTGGATGACCTGTAAAGGTCCCTCCCAACCCAAATATTCTGTGATTTTGTGCTACTAAGGGGACAACGGGAAGTCCTTTAGGGCCTGGAAGCCGTGCGTGGCTTTGAGCTCCCTCATCCTTACAGGAACCAGCAGGTGTGGTACCCGGGGTGTTTCCTTTCCAAGCTCTACTGGAGAGAGGTGTTCTCTGAATCCAACCGTACCCATCACCCTGATTTGGTTTGGAGCTGTGATGTGACCGTCCCTGAAATTTCTGGGCAGCAGGAAGAGGCTTTGCCCTCTGGAGCAGATATCAGCTCCTTCCCCTCTAGTCGTCAGGGATGCCGTGCACGGGCTGCAGCTCCAGCTCCTCCTTGCTTGGCAGGGATCTAAACTCAGGGAGAACTGGCTTTTCTTGCTGGGGACAATACGGCCCCATGGAATAGATCTGAGCCCCCGTGGATCAGGGGGATGCTGTGGGCCCCATGATGGTGTTGCCAGAGCTGTGACCAGAGCAGGACATCCCCCAAGCCCGTTTCCCACCTCCTGTTTCCTCACACAGAATCCTCGCTTCCCTGGCAATCTCCAGATGTCCGACCGGCAGCTTGATGAGGCAGGGGAGAACGACGTCAATAATTTGTGAGTACAGGGCAGGGGCAGGAGGCGAGGGAGGCAGATGCAGGCAGGGTGGTGCCCGGCATCACCAGCAGCTGTGGAGGGGACCTCACACCTTCTTCCAGCATAGCCCATGCCACGGAGTACCGGGAAAAGCTGGAGCACGCGATCACCCCTCTAGGGTGGTACTTGGCCCGTGGGTGGCCATGGGACACTCCCCAATTGTCCTCATCCCTTCTTCCTAGCTTTCAGCTGACTGTGGAGATGTTTGACTACCTGGAGTGTGAGCTGAACCTCTTCCAGACAGGTAACCCCCACACTGCACTGCCTGAGGTTGGGATGCGGGGGTCAGTCGTGGGGGCTGAGCTGCCATGGGGGGAGGCTCTGGGAAGGACAATGTCTGCATCACAGCTCACCTCTTCTCTGGCACTTCAAATCATAGAATGTCCTGAGTGGGAGGGACCCACAAGGATCATCGAGTCCAACTCCTGTCCCTGCACAGACACCCCAACATTCACACCGTGGGGCTCAGGGCCTTGGCCAAACTCTTCTGGAATATTGTCAGCCTTGGTGCCGTGACTGCTGCCCTGGGAGCTGTTCCAGGGCTCCACCACCCTCTGGGGGAAGAACCTTCTCCTCATGTCCAACCCAACCCTGCCCTGGCACAGCTCCCTGCCATTCCCTCGGCTCCTCTCCTTGGTGCCCAGAGAGACGAGCTCAGCGCCTGCTCCTGCTCCTCCTCCTCGCCATGTGAGGAAGCTGCAGAGTGCAATGAGGTCTCCCCTCAGTTTCCTCTGCTCCAGCCTGAGCAGACCCAGGGATTCCAGCCTCTCCTCACACTCTTCCCCTCCAAACCTTCCCCAGCTCCGTGCCCTCCTCTGGACGCTCTTCAGTACCTTTAGATCCTTTTTATCCTGTGTGACCCAGAACTGCTCCCACAGCTCAAGGTGGGGCTGCCCCAGAGCGGGACAATCTCCTCCCTGGCCCTGCTGGTGATGCCGTGCTGGATGCATCTGGGACACGGTTTCCCTCTTGGCTGCCCGGGTGCTGCTGGCTCATGGTCAGCTTGTTGTCACCCAGCACCCCAGGTCCCTTTCACAGGGCGGCTCTCCAGCCTCACGCTGCCTGGTCTGTACAGACACCTCACCTGAATTGTCAATAGTTGCTGTCTCTGCTGCCTTTTGGCTGAGCTCCAGCAGCACTGGGGCTTGGGACCAAGCACCTTCAGCCCATAGTACCAGACTGAAGCATTCCCAGGTCTGCTTGGGAAACCTGACTGGGAATTTCCCCTCCTTCTGATCTTGCACACTGCTGCAGGGCAGTGGGGATCTTGCTCAGGGGAAGGTCTCTTGTTCTGGGTGGTGGTTCTGGATGTGGCCGGCACGGCATGTGCTGATGCTGCCAGAGCCTCAGCCCGTGCTCCTTCCCCACAGTGTTCAGCTCCCTGGACATGTCCCGCTCGGTATCGGTGACGGCCGCGGGGCAGTGCCGCCTGGCCCCACTCATCCAGGTGATCTTGGACTGCAGCCACCTCTACGACTACACTGTCAAGCTGCTCTTCAAGCTCCATTCCTGTGAGTGTCCCCAGTGCCACAGAGGGGGGCACTGGGGCTCATCCTCCTGCTCCAGCAGGGCTGTTTACCCCCCATTGCCTTCCCAGCCTTTTTACTGGGGTGAAGGGAGTTAACAGGACAAGGGACGAGGAGGTGGGAGTGCTGGCAGACCGAGGTATCCCAGGAGCTGCCCCCCTGAACACCCCTTGGCCACAGGGACGGTGCCACCAGGAGCTGCCCTGGCTTTGGGCAGCAAAACCTACATCCCCCAAGATCTCAAATTGTGGTGGCAGCTGCCACAACACCAGCTTGCAGCCTTTCCCTACCCCAGGGCTGTCTGGGGAGGTGTGGGGTATGCCCCTAGCAGAGGGACACTGACCAGGAACATTCAGAACCCGGGAGGAGGGTGGCCACCTCTGGGAAAGACCCATCCCCACACGGCTCTGCTGACGGCTTGTCCCCTGATCGTGTTCCTTCCTGGCATGGAAACACCCAGTGATGTTTCTCCTCGCTTCTCCTCCTAGGTCTGCCAGCAGATACGCTGCAGGGTCACCGGGATCGCTTCCTGGAGCAGTTCAGAAAGTAAGTGCCCAGCCCTGAGGCACCGGCTCTCCCCGCTGCCAGTGATGCTCGTGGGGTGCTGCCGGCGTGGAGGGAGCAGAGGGGGCACAGGAGCACCTGGCTGGGCTCAGCAGCCGAGTGATGGAGATGGAGGAAGTGCAGGAATCAGTCTTGCTTGAGACTCTGAAATCCAACCCGCTTTGACCTCTTGGCTTTCCCTGGAGCTTCCTCCAGGACAGTTGCTCCGTCTGGCTAATCCACAGCTATTGAATTACCAGATAATGGCATTGTTATTATTGGAAGGACACAGAGCTGTTGGAGCAAGGCCAGAGGAGGCCACGGAGATGGTCTGAGGACTGGAGAACCTCCTGTATGATGCCAGGCTGAGAGTTGGGGTTGCTCAGCTTGAAGAAGAGGAGGCTGTGCGGAGACCTTAGAGCAGCTTCCAGTGCCAAAGGGGGCTCCAGGAAAGCTGGGGAGGGGCTCTGGATCAAGGAAGGCAGGGATACAATGAGGATTTCAGCTGCAAGAGGGAAGCTTGAGATGAGATCTTAGGCAGAAATGTTTTTCTATGAGGTTGAGGAGGTCCTGGCCCAGGTTGCCCAGAGCAGTGGTGGCTGCCCCATCCCTGGAGATGCTCAAGGCCAGGTTGGATGGGGCTTGGAGCCCCTGATCCAGTGGGAGGTGTCCCTGCCCATGGCAGGGGTGGGACTGGGTGGGCTTTATGGTCTCTTCCAACCCAAACCAGTGTGAGTCTATGGTCCTATGAGATGTGAGGACAGGGCTGCCCTGGGTCGGTAACTGTCCAAGCTGAGAGCAAGGGTCAGGTTTTGTACAAGCAAGTGTCTTGAGGTGATCAGCATCATGGGTGCTGGAGCTGGTCTTCTCACCATATTTCAGATGAGATTGAAACAGCAAGCCATGAAGCGCCCTGGCCTCAAGCATGGGATTGTTTAGGGTATTCAAAACAAAACCTGGCTGCTGAGAGCCAGAGAGGATCTCGTGGCACAGGGGGACAGCTCGATTCAAGGTCACAAGCTGCATACTAGTGCGTGTGGCAAAAACGCCAGATGTAGATGTCAGCAGAGTGGGGTTGTCAATGGGCTCTGATCACCCAGGGCACCAAGGTACCCACTGGGAGTGGCTGGAAGGGAGGAGAGTCACAAGTGGTGTGGTCAGGTACTGCTGCTCCTTCCCAGAGCTGGAAATCCTGAAGGGAGGGAGCCCTGCTCCTGAGGGAGGGGCTCCAGCAGTGAGCTGAAGGTGATGGTGGCCTCCAGTGCGCTGATGGCCGGGGCTGTAGCAGTGCTGATGGTTCTCAGCTGTTCTTCAAGCTTTGGCCATGGGGAGGACAGCAGAGAGGTGACAGTAACTCTGCTGTGTTTGATGGTTTCATAAGCTCACAGTGGTTTTGGTTGGAAAGGACCATCCAGTCCAACTCCTCTGCCATGGGCAGGGATGTCTCCCTCTTCAGGTCCTTGTCTCTGCTCATCAGGTTTATGGGAGGAAGACTCCCAACAGGCAGGTTTTGCCAAAGGTGGGAGGCTGGCGATGGGGTCTTCCCAGGCCCCACAGTGGGTTCAGTGGTGGTGGGCACAGCACAGTGACATGGTGACCCCCTCCTGGAGCCAAGCATGGGGCTGGAGCTCCCCACGTGTGGGATGGGGTGTCTGTGTTGGGCAGGAGCCTGCGCTGACAGTTCCCTTCCCTTTGCAGGCTGAAGGATCTCTTCTACCGCTCCAGCAACCTGCAGTACTTCAAGCGCCTGATCCAGATCCCACAGCTGCCGGAGGTGAGACTCCCTGGTCCCCATCCTCACTGTCCCCAGAGCCAGGAGCAGCAACAGGGCTGGTGGCACTGGGAGGCCCAGGGGGACTGAAGCTCATCCTTACAGCCCTCCCTGTGTGGGATCCTGCAGGATGGAGCTGCCCCTCCAGCTGGGATCCCTTCTTGCACTGACCCTCAGCCCTTGCCAGGATCCGTCCTGGTCCTGGTCCTGGCTCTGTCCCTGTAGGTCCTGGCCCCATCCCTATGGATACTGGCTCTGTTCCCACCAGGCTGGGCATGGCCAGCTCAGCACCGGGGCAGGATTCGGATCACACGTGAAGCCCTGTAGCAGTGCCAGTCCTCCCACCCAGCCACACTCCCTTCCTTCCCCAGAACCCTCCCAATTTCCTGCGCGCCTCGGCACTGTCGGAACACATCAGCCCCGTGGTGGTCATCCCTGCCGAGGCGT
This sequence comes from Piaya cayana, assembly GCA_013389865.1. Classification (NCBI taxonomy): domain Eukaryota; kingdom Metazoa; phylum Chordata; class Aves; order Cuculiformes; family Coccyzidae; genus Piaya; species Piaya cayana. The sequence continues at coordinate 36,076 of WAAB01006794.1, forward strand.
CTTCACCTGACAGCGAGCCTGTCACTGACCTGGTGGAGATGGACACGGCCTCGCAGGTGAGCTCCGCAGCACGGCCCATGCCCCTTGGGCTGCCAAGAGGACAGCGGTTGCCCTTCGGCTCTGAGACTGTGGCTGTTTCTCCAAAATGTGTCATGGTGGGGGCTGAGACAGTGGAAATGTGCTTGGGTGCTGGGGAGCATCACCACGTGGATGCTGGGTGTCACATGTGGGTGTTGCAAGGTCTGAGCCAGGCTGACTTCATCTCATGGGGCTTCTTTTAGTGGTTTGGTGCCTTCAGTCTTGGCTGGCTGGAGGTGTTTGGCTTCTCAGCATCCCTTCTCAGCTCTCTGTGCTTCCATGAGATCTTCACACCCCTCTCCACCAAGGGTTGTCCCCAGGCATTTGAGAGGGGAAGGGGTGTGCAGTGACATGGCTTCGGAGATCTCCCTGGTCCCAGGAGTTGGGTGGGAATGGATCAGAGATGCTCCATGTTCAATGCTTTCGATGCCCTGGGTGTAGTGAGGGGGATCCAGCCCTGGAGACCAGGCAGCAGAAGCACGGCACGTGGGCTGGTTCGGTGGTGCCGCCAGGGTCTTAGAAAGGCCAAGGGCTCCTGTGGCAGGCTCACCCGGGTCCTCGTTGCTTTCCCTGCAGAGCCTGTTTGACAATAAGTTCGATGACATCTTCGGCAGCTCCTTCAGCAGCGACCCCTTCAACTTCAACACCCAGAATGGGATGAACAAAGATGACAAGTGAGCAGTCCCAGCGATGCCACCGAGGCAGCCGGGAGCAGAGCAGGAGCTCCCTCCCTCACACCAGCTACCACGGCTGGTGGCACTGAGGATGTCCCTGATGTCTCCTTCCCAGGGACCGGTTAATCGAGCAGCTTTACGGGGAGATTGCAGCCCTGAAGGAGGAGCTGGGGAACTTCAAGGCTGAGGTGGGTGACAACCACCTGGTGGTGCCACATGGTGAGGAATCATAGAACAACCAGGTTGGAAAAGACCCACCGGATCATCGAGTCCAACCATTCCCATCAATCACTAACCCATGTCCCTCAGCACCTCGTCCACCTGTCCCTTAAACACTTCCAGGGAAGGTGACTCAACGCCCTCCCTGGGCAGCCTCTGCCAGTGCCCAATGACCCTTTCCATGATTTTTTTTTCCTAATGTCCAGTCT
>WAAB01006795.1:0-55874 GCA_013389865.1 Piaya cayana
AAGAAGCCAAGCAGCTGGGATTCCTGGCCAAAGAAGGGAGGCTAACCTGGAACAACAAAAAGATGTAGGAGGTGGGGGCAGAAGAAGGGGCTTCATCCGAAACCTGGCTGACTGCATCGGGCTGCGATAGCAAGGGGAGATAGGGGCTGCTCATGCAGAGGAGGAGTGTGTCACTGCATTAGTCATGACTGGTAAACACCAAACAAGAATCTGTCACTTGTAAATAAATACCTGAATACAAGTTTTTAAAAGAAGGTTTCCTTTATGAGAAAGCTTTGATATCCTTGGCTAAGCTCAGATGTGCACTCTGCAGACACACTTACATATGTACTCAGTGTTATGGTGGAGAAGAGTCATCAAAATTTTTAGGAAACATTAAACTTCTCAGAAGAAACCATGCCAGATTCAGTCCAAGTGCTGTGGTTTTGTGAGGTATTAGGAAGGAAAAGATGTGGGGTAGGTGGGGATGACCTGGGGTAGGTGGGAATGACCTGGATATGCCATTTCTTTTGCTCATCTTTGCACATCACTGTCCCCACCTCACTTAGGAAAAGTGACTCAGTAGGGTTGCTCAGAGGGGAGTGGTGGCCATGCTGCCACCAGCACTGAGCCCAGCTGTGTTGTCTTCACCCGGGTGCATGTGCAGTGCTACCGTGACAGAACAGGAAAATCCAAACTAACTTCTCTGCTACATTTTCCAAAGCCATTAATTACACCCCAGTAAAGGTAGTTTTCTTTTGAACACTTAGAAACAAAGTTCAGACTTTTTTTTTCTTTTAAAATTGACTTCCTTCCCCCTCCAATTGTGTTTTTGTCTGGTTAACACCGTGGAGATTTTATTTTATACATCCAGTGCTCCACCCCCTGTTTCAAAAGGCTATTCCCACTCACCTCCAACAACTTTGGGTTCTCACATAGGCACTTCTTTGGCTTATCCACTCCCTGCCTGCTCAGGCAATGAGGAGCACCCGTTGCCTCAAGGAAAGGCAGCTCTGAGCAGCACAGTATTTGGGCCAGGGGTCTGAGACTCTCAGGGGTCTCTGAGATGGGGGGGGCAGCAGAGAAAGAAGCTTCCCAGTCCCTCCCTGGGGCACTGGGACCAAACCAGGGAATCTGTTCACCTGCTGGGTGCCTTGCGGGCGCTGGTTAGACCAGATTTGGCAATCATCGGAGCACTTCGCCATGGCAGAGGTTGAGTCAAACATTTCCCACTCAGCTAATAAATCAGCAGCTGCACTATTTCTTAGATATTGCATCATTATTATTTCATACCTTTCTCTACTCTGCAGGAAGCCATTTAACAGGCAATAAAACAGTCCCTGCAGGGGGAAGGCAGATTCACCCAGGCGCTCTCACAATGTTCTCCACGACCTGGGGGCAAGTCATCTCCCTTCTCTAGGGTCACCCCAAAATCCCCATGTCCCTGGTCCCAGGGGAGAGGCAGGAATAACCCACTTCTTAACCCCATTTAGCCGTTTGTCCAAAGCGAGGGTCTCACTATCTGTCTTTACATGAAATGCTAGGATTACTGCAGAGAGAGACTTTACGCCAAGAGCTGACCTCCCCTGGCTCAAGTCCTCCCAGTGAGCTAATGAGTTGGTAAGGGCTCAGCCAGGAGTTGATGATAGTCCACCTGAGCCTCAGGTGAGCATGTGAGCCTGCTTGAACACAGTTGGAGAAACACTACCTACTTTGGGGAGCCAGGAGAAGGACTTTGAGGAAGCTTTGGCTCATACCCCAGAAGCAGCTGGAGAGTGAGGGACAGGCTCTCTGCTAGGTGTCTCCTCAGCCTGCTCCAGAGGAGGAAAACAAGCTTCTCAGATGTGTTTTGAGGATTCATAAATTTCTGAGATGGATTTGTTTAAAGACCTCTGTAGCTGTGCTGAACAATTTGGTTGCACTAAACAAACTTCTCTCTCTTCTCCTGGTGGGAGGGTGATTTCTGATAAACTTTCCAGCTTCAAAGCACATTGTATCTAGTNCAGAGCTCTGGGGGTGAGGAGCAGGGTCTGTGGGGCCACAGCAACCCTCCGCTGGTCCCACCTCCACTTCTGTGTATCTGCATCCTCAGCTGCTTTGAACTGCAAGCATTTAACAGCAGAGCACATGGGAAAATCACCACACACCTGAAAGCCTTGTGTCTCCCTTCCCACAGCTCCCCAACCCCTCCAAGGGATGTACAGTCAGCACTGCTGAACCGGATGCTTGTTCAGGTGCTGCAAGAGCCTGAATGATGCCAGTGGGGTAAAAACAAGCCAAAGTCTCGAGAATGACTTGATTCCAGAGAACAACATCAATGACCTCTAAAAATGGGCCTTAGGTTATTTAGGCATGTTTGCTTTTACTGACAAGGGCACCTATTCTTTTGTAGTAGCAATTTAGCCGAACTTTGTTAAATATTAAACACTAAACAACCTTTACCACCATCAGTTGTGTTTTCTTTTGTGCTCAGGCATGCTTGCTGGATCGACAGACCAGCTTAAAACAAACCCAGCTGGAGGAGCCCAGGCTGAAGACACCCCAGTGGATTAGTGCTGTATCATCACCAGGCACTCAGCTGTGAAATGCTGGCTACCAGTAAAATTCATCCTCAGCTTCCCTGCAGTTGAGGTACAGATGAGAGCAGGAGATTTAATTGCCTTTGTCTTAGCAGGCTCAGCTAACGAGCGTTATGAATAATGCCACAGCTTTCCAGCCCTCCCAAAGCTATTTGTTGGACCTGACTCATAATTCAAATCCATTCAAAAAGGCTGCAAGTGCTGTATATTAGCCTTCTGCTCTTTTTTTTTTTTTTTTTGCTCATCTTTGCTTATTATTCAACCTAGTCTTTGGAATAAAAGGGTGAAGTTCTGTGGAGGTGGTGGCAGCTTTTATTATTTCCTTAAAATTCCTCTTGGTTATGTGGCCTGCAACACTCCTCTGTTTGAAACTATCCATACTTACCAGGGGAAAACAGGAAAAAACCAAAAACCATAATGCTTCTATGTAAAGGCTAATCAACCTGTTCCATTGCAAGGGCTTGGATTCGAGCAGCTATGCTCCATGTCTGGGACAGGAATGTGGGGACTCCAGCACCTTTCATCTGCAGCAGCGATGAGCAGAGTCCAAAGGTAGAACGTGGCCTCTCTGTAGCTGTTAAGCTCCCTGTTTAGAAGTTGTCACATCCAAAAATACTCCCTGGACTCCCACCTATCTCCTATGTCTTTTCCTGCTTTGATTCTGTTCCCCCTTCCTGCCTGGTCTGGTAGCAGCTCCTGTTCCTGCCTCCAGACCGCTCAGGCGATGTGCAATCCGATGGCTCAGTCTCTACACCATAACAGCAGCGTTCAAACCCACAAAAAAGGCAGCAAGAACGGCATTTGTCACTGACTCTCAGCTCTCCAGGCTGCCGGCTGGCTCAGACTTGACTGCCCTGGTGACCTCCTGTGCACGCCAGAGGATGAGATGCTCCTTTTTTTAAAGAAGACACTACTTTTTCCAACACAGATGAGAGCCGTATGTCTTGTATCGGCCACAGAAATCCCATACAGGCAGGCATGTGCCCGCAAACCCCTCAGATCATATTGCTGGCATCGAGGGCAGGTGGCCATAGAGTACATAGCAGCCCTCACTGCTGCACAGTGACCTGCTGGAGGCTCTGCTAGGTTTCCTCAGGAAGAGGTACCACTGTTCCAAAGTCTTACTTTGCACATGCTCTGCTTCTTCTCCTAAGCAAATTGCAAAGAGGTTCAAGATGAATATGAATGCTCACGACAGGAGAGAAGTCCAGCTGGTGCCATGTCTGTGAGGACAACAGGGCTATGAAGAGGTCAGCAGCTTCAGCACATCCTCCTAAAACATCTGTTCAAATTACCTTTACTGTCTCTTCCCCTGGTTTCCTGTCTCCGCTCCACAGATCCAACAGCTGCCAGGAAAAACTGGGCCATGCTCCCTTCCCCTTCACACTCGCTCTAGCCATCACCTGGAGAAGCCAGCCAGGCTGGCTCAACACACACGTCTTCCACAGGCCGTAGTGTCAGGCTGCTGCTGGACACCTGGCACAGAATCATAGAATCACAGAATCACAGAATCACCAGGTTGGAAAAGACCCATCAGATCATCAAGTCAAATCATTCCTATCAATCACTAGACCATACCCCCCAGCGCTTTGTCCACCCGTGCCTTAAACACCTCCAGGGAAGGTGAATCAACCACCTCCCTGGGCAGCCTGTTCCAGTGCCCAATGACCCTTTCCATGAAAAAATTTACCTAATGTTCAGCCTAAACCTCCCCTGGCGGAGCTTGAGGTCATTCCCTCTTGTCCTGACCCTGTCACTTGGGAGAAGAGGCCAGCTCCCTCCAGGTGCTGGCTGGAGTGTGGGCTGGTAAAGAAGGATGCTGTCTCTGTGCAGCCAGGCAGTGGCAACAACAGCACCTACAGGGGTGTCAGCTGCTTTGGGGATACAGAATCACAGAATCACTAGGTTGGAAAAGACCCACAGGATCATCAAGTCCAACCACTCCCATCAATCACTAAACCATGTCCCTCAGCACTTTATCCAGCCGTCTTTCAAAAACCTCCATAGATGGTGACTCAGCCACCTCCCTGGGCAGCCTACCAGCGGGTAAAATGCACAATTCTGGTAAAGCTGGACTCTCCCAGTTAATTGGGGAAAGAGAAACATCACCAAGAAAAAGGAAAAAAAGAAAACATTTAGGAAAGGAAATGTATTTTATTGAAAAAAACCAATTACATTTCACTTATACACCATGAAAATACCAAGTCGTGTGTTATTTTCATAAGAAGAGGTTAGGACTTTCATGAGAAAACCACATTCTTTATTACAGCATTACTCCACGAGATGAGGCTCTGGTGGCATCTGCGCTGGGCGTTTTCACTAAACAGTAGAGCAGGGCTAAATGTGCTTTGGGTAAAAACCCTAAATATTGGCCTCTTCCAGGTGCTACTCCTTGTTAAAGAAATGACACTCATTTGGTCAACATTGAATTATTTCTGAGTTAGAGACAAGAGTCAATTTTTCTCTACTCATTTAGATGGTGGGGGAATTCACAGCTCTCTCTCCCCTCCATTTGAAACAGTCTTGATGCCTATTTCCCATTCAGCCAGCTCAAAGCAGACTAAAATGACATACAGGCTGTCACCCTCCTATCTTCTGGTAAGAAAACCTGGGAAGTCCTGGGAAGGCCATATTGCACTAACAAATTTAAAGCAGATGACAAGATCACTGGATGGTGCTAAATTCTCCAGCGTTTCCTTCTGCCACTGCCTCTCCAGCAGCACACCCTATAGTTTTCTTCCCTAGCGAGGCACATATTCACAAACACATCTCAGGCATGTGAATACATCTGCTGTACTAAATGCAGGCAACAGGACTGCAGTACCTGCCTGCAGGTGGTATCCCAATGCCATTTGTCACAAGTGTATCCCAAGGGCCTATTCTCCGAGCCACCTCCCTTATGAACTAAAGACCTTTGGTGAGGTAAGATTTAAACATCTGTAGGCAAAAAAAAATATTAATGCCACTTATATTCCCAGGCAATTTCCCTAATTTATTTGTTTATTTATGTGATTCCTTCCTTATTTAACGAGGACATGAAAGAAAAGAGCCAGATCTGGACAACTGTGACAATGCAAATGCTTGGAAGTTGACTCAAAACCTTCTCCACTTGGATCTTCCTACTATGTTTCCTAGTTAGACAACTGCTTTATTCTACAATCCTAGTTTCTACTCAGCTAGGCACAAGCATCACATGGGTCATTAAGAACAGTCACACAAAATTTTAGTACTAGAATATTTTTGGGGTACAGGGGACGGGCTGGATGGAGAACATCAAACTCAGATTATTAAATCTGCAGCACTTCTTTCAACTACTTAGCTGGCAGACTTCTTTACCACTAACAGTGCAGCTCTGCAATTATGTTCTGCTGACCCTACATCTCACTGCAGGGAAAGAGGCAACCCCATTCTCCTCTGTTTTGTCCAGCTGCACCTTCCCAGCCTCTCCCTAGCAGAAGTGCTTATCTGTTCCCAGGGTAAGAAGGTTTATGGAACTAAAGGAAATGAAACTTTCAAGGGGTTTGGCTGGATAAATTCCCTGGTGGTTTTAGCTCCTTCACTTCACCTCACTCATTATGGGGCAGGCAAGTATTAGGGCCAGCAAAAGTGGTGGGAGAGGAAGGTTTAAATGCAGTTTTATGGTGCATGAGCTGTACAAGTTAGATCTATCATAGAAGCTGATAATTCTCTTTCTTTTCCAAAGAACAAAAGCCTAGCCTAAATCATCTGAATAAATCACTTGTTCTCCATGGTCTACAGATGCAGTCTAGGGGAATCACATGGCTAAATTAGGTTCCTAAAACAGGGAGGAGAATGAATACCCTCACAGCCTACAACGCAATGAGGATAGCAGTGTGCTGTTCATCATGTGCTTTTAAAGTGCAGACATAGTTGTGCTAAACTAGAGCTTTGGTGCAGCACTTCGAAATGAGCAGCCCAACAACTTCACACAGACCTCCTCTCCCACTTGCTCAGAATAGCTCTGCTGCATTTCCCCCAAGGGAGGGTGCAGGCAAAGCTGTCACTGTCACCACCATGGGGATATTGCACCCAGATTCCCAGGGGAGAAAAAGCCAGGCAGAGCGAAGCACACAAAACATAGCTGTTCCCTTCTGTAGCCTCTCTCCTCGACAATGCATTATTAATCTCCCTTATATTTTTCTGGCTAACTCAGCAAAGCAGAAGTACCTCTCTCTTAATATATTCAGAACTTGGGAACTCACCAGAGAAAAACTGATAAATTCTCCTCTGCATTTTGCAGTAGCGATTTATTCAGAAGCGTGGTGAGGATGCTGCTATATTTATCAAAAAACACGTAATAAATGATGCTTGTTTTTTTCCAGCTCACCAACTGTTGCAGTAGGAGCACAATATCCAGTTGAGGGTCATACTGCACAAATGGATTGATGTTGTGGACCCTCGCCCTCAAATGACAACCAAAATAAGTATAAACAAATAAATAAATGGACAGTTGTGCTTTAGCCCTGGTCTCTCAGACCTTCAAGAATGAAGACACAAGTATGTACAGCAAGATGAAAAAAACATGCTCTGATTTTCAAACATGCTAACAGCTTGCCTCCTTTTTACTGAATGGGATTTTACTGGTAACTCAATTCTTCTGAAAGATCACCCTACTAAAAACTTTGCACTATTACAACTGACAAACTACATGTAAAAAAAAAATCTCCAGGTTATCCCACTATCCTACCTTTCTCTCTGTTGCACATTCAGTACAAGCTCTGAAGTTAGCTCAAGCAGGTTCATAAAACATGACCAGGCTACTTTTGTTCCAGTTTCCTGGCTTGGCCATTCACACGTTACTATTAAGCACTTGTAAGATTCCCCAGTCTTATTTAAATAAATAAACAACTCCCTCACCTATGTAGTCTTTTATTCCAATTCAAAATCTAAATTTTCAGGCTTATGCCACAATTTAGCTGATTTTATAATGGATAAGGTAGCAATATTTAGGGTTTTCTTTTTAAACAATGGTATCCTACCATCCTATTGCCTCTCTCTACAATCAAGCGAACAAGCCTTACTGCAGAAAGAATACAGCTCGTAACCACCAACCAGGAAAGTTACACAAATACTACAAAAGCCTACAGTTTCATTAGAATTTAAATAATTTGCTATTACACAGAACTTCATTGCTTTTTTTTTTTTCTGGCATAAAAGTCATTGAATTACTACCTACGCCTCGAGGACAATCATTAAGATATGTAAACATGTAACAGGTCCACCTAGTCAGTACAAAGCACCACACAAATTTTAGGTACATAGAAAGTTTGTCATAAGTATTTCTTTGTTCAACAGTTCAGCACTAAAAAAATATTACTTAAAAAGGCATCTTTTATTAAGTTATTCTGTTTGTCCAGGGCTGGTGGGGTTGTACTATCCCTACTGTATTACAGCCACCTGACTCTTTCTGTATCATTTTACTTTCTTGGAAGAAAAGCCCATGTGTGGCTGGGACCCAAAGCTTCAGCACAATCTATAAAAATATAATTCTCTTAAGACCTTCTGCTCACATCCTGAAGGCCTACACAGCCAGCCCCCAAGTTCTGTTCCCCATCCCCACCACATTGCAAAGAAAGCTTCAACATACACACACATACACACGGAGTACACATATTACACTCATCTACACACAGATTTTTCTAAATAGTAATGCAACCACAAAGGCAATAGGTAAGGAGTACATGTGATTTTGGTAGTAACATATGGCACAGCCTTCTCATATTGCTGGTTTTCTCTATCTGGATAATGTGCTGCCTTGTTCACTGCTCTGCTAATTGTGGATTTATTCTTCTTATTTGCACTGTGGAGGCACTAAGTCAGTCAGGAATTCATGCTTATTTAGGAGCATGCTTGGAAACATCCCATTTGCCTCAGAGTCCACTGCTACTGGAGCAGTAAAAGCACCAAGCTGGTGGCTGGTGGCACTGTCATCTGGCGCTGGTTTCCTGATGAACCAGGCAGGAGTTTTCCCACGCTGATAAAAGCCAAACCACATTCTTCCCTTGTGTAAAACATGAGAACTGTCTTGCACTGCCCTGAAAAAGTGTGCTGACTATAGCAGCTCTCTTGTATTCTGCATTCAAAACCCTTTGCTGGGCACCTTAGGGCATGCTCCTCCAGTTACTGATTGAACCTTGTGGATTTACCTTAAACCTGCTCCTGCATGCATGTCTAAACTCGTTGTTTAACTCACTCGTTTCAAAGAGAAGAGCTATTTTTTGGGCTGCGATTGAACACCTCAAAGCTTAGTTTCCATGGTTGATATGCATCTTTAATGGACACATTTTAGAGCTACAAAACTGTCCAGCAGTAGGCTCTTAGCAGAAGCAAATGCCTTTCATGAAGAACAGCTCTCTGAATAGTCCTATCCTGTGATTCTAACAGGAGCTGAATGTCTGGTTAGTGGGCCAGCAGGGCTGCAATGGGATGTAAAAGATGCAGCTGTGTTCCCATTTATAAGGAAATATTTTGGTTTCAGAGCGACTGAAATTTCTAACACTTGGGTCTCAGCTTCTAAAATAACTCTTTAAACAGGCAAAGACCTTCACTCAGGAGAGGTGGTTTTCTTTAGTACAAATAAAAGCCAAACTTCTCCAGGGGACATAAGCATAATGATGTAGCACCTTCTCCAATAACCAGTGCCCTCATTAAACTGGATACCTGCCCCCTTAACTCTTGCAAAACACTGCCACAGCAGAGATACTCCGAGTGCTGACAGAATCACTTGCTCTGACTCGTAGGAACAGTTGTTTCCTACTGCAGATAGTCTTGTGTGCTCTAACCTACACAGCGAGATAAAAATTATCCTGTGAAGGGGAGTGCAGCTAAACGCTGCTGAAGAAACAGACCCCGTGGTTCTTTTTTTCCAAGCCCTTCTTCTCACCTTGTATGCAGGAATAAAAAGCACAACACAGAGAGGTTCTATGCATGCAAGTAAGAGGCACACAAGAGCAGCGGTGCAGAATTCCAGCAGTTGCCTTCTCATGAAACTTAAAAACATTACTCGCTTCCACGTACCTACTGGCTTACAATGAGATAATTGCAGTGCACAAATGTGTGCTCTTCCATTAAATATCCTCTCTCTACACTAGGTTATAACAAAGGAAACCTTTAATTACATCCATTTTATTCAGCAAGACTATCAAACTGTTCTTTTAATTCCGAAATGATTAACATATTCAAAAATAGGATCTAACAATTTGTGTGTGCACAGTATATTAAATGTAGATGCTTTTATTACAATCTTCCTTGCCACGTATTTTAAAATAAAATTAATCAATACAATCACCATAACAGTCTCAGACAACAAATTAACACCATCCAATCAATACACAGTTAAGATACTCAAAAAAGGCAGTATGAGTAGCTGGAAACCTTGGTCCTCTGATTCTTTTGTATAACGCATTGATTACAGATATCTCCCACTTACAATACAAATCAGCAAACAAACATTAACGATTCATACTGCAGATTTCTTAAATGTATATATTGAGTGTGAATAGCGCTGATTTTAGCACAATGTTTTTATGTACATGTCCCAAAGAGGAACATGAGAATTTTAAGCAAGTGGAGATTAATCCAGGCCCAGAATAGATCGTTTGTAAACAGCTTTTGGGTTCTCCTGCATAATGGCTCTGAAAATGAGTGCGATTCGCAGTAATCAAAATGGCTGGCCACATACACTGCAAAGTTAATTCCAGAATAAAGAATAAAAATACTTCCAGTAAGAAAAGAAAGAATGGTGGGGAAGTCAACTGGACACAAACAGAAAGCTGCTCCCATGCATACATGTACTTCAGTATTAGAGGTGTCCTTCACTGCTAACTTCACACGTACACATGGGAGTATGCATGGCAGCGAAGTCAGCAGTCCCTAACTGGTGCATACTGGACAGACGGGTTACAGACACCTTTCCTGCTGTTAGGATGGTCATGGAAGAATATCCATTAGTTATTGACTCCATTTTCTGGGCCAAAGTGCTCATTCTGTAATCAACTGGTACCTAAACTAGTTCAGACTAATCATTTTTCTTTACTTACAGATCTGCAAGTGGATCAGACAACCCCGATAATTCTCCTACAGCTCTTAAATAGTGGGCAGCTGTACCAGAAGGACAGCAGGGACTCAGAAACACATACAGATATTATATGCAGGACAGGAAGGAATAAGAGATTGGACAGGGCTGTCTTTGAATTTTCTTCTCAAAAAATTATGAAAAAGCACTGTGCAACTCTGAACAAATAAAAATCCACTAAGTAATAAGTACGTATACCTTGACATTTAAAAATACCTGTTCCTCTCTTGTGACTACAGAAGTTAGCTGCAGAACGTATTTACAGGTCTTTTCTGATGTTTTCTCCTGGCAAGAGATGTTAAGCCCAATGCTTCACTGAAGACATAAACCTGACCTAATTTAGATGAGGTCAGTGGGAGTTTAAAACAGGCAACGCATGAGCAACTCCCAGGGACTTCAGCACAAGAAGCAAGCAGCCTATTGCTACAGAATCCAGCTACAGCAAAAAATTAACTTTTGCAAATTGAACACATTAGTATCATTGTCTCCCCCCTTTTTTTTTAACATGGATATGTCACAGACCTAATGAAGGTATGAATTTCTGAACCGATCCTTTCTTTGAAGGAGTGGGAAAAGATCACACTGGACAAGTATAAGCTGCTCCAACAAACACAACGCTTTCTTTTTTTAATGGCAAGATCACACTGATTATGGTTTATAGATAAAACCTTGCTTGCAAGGTAGCTTTAAGTTTCCTGAATTCCAAACTGCTTTATTTAAGAGAAAACCAGCCCTTGCCTTTCTCTCAAGTCCCTTGTAAAAGCCTATTTTCTTTAGTGGTAAAATAAAATTTTGTGTTGCCTCACACTTACTAAGAGGACTTTTCTGTAGTACACACTTAAAAACAGGTAGTTCATTTTGACAGCAAATTCTGACAGTGCATATTTATTGCTGCTTTAAAAAANGGCCAGTGTTTGATCACCCTTAGAGTGAATTATATATTTTTAATGTTCAAAATGGAATTTCCTGTATTTCAGTTTGTGCCCATTGTCTATTATCCCTTCATTGGGCACCAATGAGAAAAGCCTTGCTCCTCCTTCCTCTCTGCTTCTCATCAGGTATTTATACACACTGTTAAGATAGCTCATGNATAGAGATGGCCACACATGGCTCTCACTTTGGCCCCATGTGGCTCCCAAGCCAGGTGGTGTTACCTGACTGGCAATGAAGATAATGCTGGTGCAGGGGCTGCTGGGCAATGCACCAGGAGCTGTTTCCAGACCCAGCTAAGATCTGTGCTGGAACCATGGGACCATAATAACCAAATGCTGTTAACTGTGTGTGAACTGTCCAGGGATTCATCTAATTCTTGGCAATCTCACAGACACAGTAGAGGTCTCAAAGCTTGGTCATCTGAAGATTTTTGTACGTGACACACAGGAGCTGCAAAACTGGATACAGCTAGGTGAGGGTGTCAAGCATAATGCTGCAAAGTTGACCATGAGATATATAGGCAGGGAAGTTCAGTACCTTGATCCCTTCTTCCCTAAAGGATAGTAGCAATCAGAAATCCATGTGAAATAGTCTCATTTTAAGAGATAAAATAACTCATAGTTATGTTTGGAGCATGGCATGCACTATTTCTTTAATCAATGCTAGAAACAGGTAAAATCCTTTTGTGTTCAACTGCTGGAATGCATTGCCAGCTAAAATATTTAAATATCTTTGCTGAAAGCAACTATCTCGAAAAAGGCAATTTTATTCCTGGCACAACTGCCCAAGCAAAAAGCAGCTTATCTAAAAAAGGAGGCAGATTACTAATATTGAGCTATTTTCTAGCCTGTCCAGAAGTTTGTGTCTGAGGAAGAAAAAAATATTTGCATCAATTTAAAAATGACAGTGCTGCAAAGAAAGGCAATGTGTTTTAGTTCACAGTCACAGAAGGGTTGAGGTTGGAAGGGACCTCTGGAGATCATCTAAGTCCAACCCTGCTGTGCAAGCAGGGTCAAGTACAGTAGGTTGGTAAGGGTCGTGTTCAGTCAGGTTTTGAATATTTCCAAGGATGGAGGCTCCACAACCTCTTTGAGCAACCTGGGCCAGTGTTTGATCACCCTTAGAGTGAATTATATATTTTTAATGTTCAAAATGGAATTTCCTGTATTTCAGTTTGTGCCCATTGTCTATTATCCCTTCATTGGGCACCAATGAGAAAAGCCTTGCTCCTCCTTCCTCTCTGCTTCTCATCAGGTATTTATACACACTGTTAAGATAGCTCATGTCTTTTTACATATTGGATATCAGCAATGATCGCAACTCAGTTACTGACTGCTAATTTTAGCAACTGCTCGCATCACCAAAATTATTATTGCTAGAAACTTATTTCATGGCAGTAGTTACTAAAACCTGTGGCAGTAGAATCACATTTTATAGGTAATTTCTGGGATATTTTCTTTCTCAAAACTCTCAAGTCTCATGATTTTTTCTTTCATTTTTAATGGCAAATGCATGAGAGGAAATAAAATTATTATTAGTTGTAGAGAGTGAAAGCATGAAGTTTGACTCTTAAATTTATTGCAAAAGCTGTTCACCTCTTAAATTTCATTTGCTTCAGAGATAATGGAAATGAGGGATTTCAGAAATGTATTAATTATGAAATCTTACCCTATTATAAAATTATCTTTTCAGCTAAAAATTCACTCTAAGGACAAATGACTCTTCTACTAGCTAAAACCAATTAACCTTTACAACAGTAGAAAATCCACAAAAACAGTGGGATAAGCGAAGAGTACAGTGGCCAAAGCGATCTCCAAACCAGCTCTTTTGGGGACTTCCAAGCTATCTATGTAAGTGACACTATCAGCCAGGCAGACGTGATGAGGAAGGTGCAGGCAAGTTATATGATGGGAGATATCCAAGAGTGAGTATCTTCAGCATACTCAAGTAATCAAGAAAAACTGAGCCCTTTCCTCTAATGCACATTTTCTTTGTGTCACTGCAAGCAGAAATGCAATTTTAATCTCCCTATGCCATCTGAGACAAGTAAAGCTCATCAGCTGAATCTGGATTTAACAACACACTAGATCTCATCCTGGGAGAAGCAAGAACCTCAGTCCCATACAGAAATCATTCAGAAGTATGAGTAATCAGTACCTATCGGCATATCTGTCCTACTGGTATAATATGTGGCTGCGAAGCCCAGGATGCTGAAACTATTAAGAATCCCATTTTGAAGCTTTATGAAGCAGAATTTTGCAATAAAGATGCATTAATAACAATGCATTTCTGTAATCCCTAATCAGCATAGGCTTCAGAGACTTACATTATAAATGAATTAATTTTGTACGTTTCACTGCATTTGGTAAACATATGCAACTTACTAAACCTTACTAAACTAAAAGCATTACTTTTACCACATTGCTTCATTAATAAGCCTGGCAACAGTGCTCGCTACTGTTAAGCAGACATGTAGTCTGTGAATACATCTACCCACGAAGAAACTAAGGTTGTCACCTTTCAGGGTAAGAGCTGCTTTCTCTTTTGTCCTCACAGAATGTTTGTCTTTTAATTAAAATGAATCAAACCTGGCCTCCGAGGTAGAACTACAAACTTCTGATCAGTGCTACTGAATAAAACTATCATTCTATCAAAGACAATGTTTCTGGAGCAGATTTTGTAAGAAAATCATGTGGGCACCCAGAGACATGAGAAATAAGCAGCCAGTACCTGCAAAAACTGAAACCGTGCAGCTGTTCATAGACAAGAAGCAGGAGCAGTTATGGGTAACAGAATAACACCTCAAGGTCACTTCAGAGAACTTAAACGCCAAACATCTTCAAAGTACTCCCACACACAACCAGAACTTTGTGTGTAGTTTTAACCCTGCTTAGTTTCATAGCAGCTGAGATACTGAATACCAGAGCAGGTAACCAGATATCTCCAGGAAAAGGGAGCATGGAGCCAGCTCCATTGGCACTAGATGCCATCTTGAAATATATTTTCCAGTCAGTCAAGCATTCCATTAGCAAATTCACATCTGAAGTCTTTGGCAAGGCAGGAACATTGTACTGTCTTGCCATGGGTAATTACACAGACTAAGTGAATTTGACAGCCATTTTGATACCTGGTATTATGCTTCAATGCACACTAACTGTTTTGTTTTTAAAACCGAGCAAGGCCAGCACATATGTTTGAGAGTGGATATCTGCCTATGCTGGGCACTACTTCATGAAAGTCAGGTTTCTGTCACAGATCTAAGGCAAATATTACAATTTACAGGAAAGAAATGAGGACATCAATACATTGTGCGTTATTGGAGATGTATAGCCTTTATAACACGGTGGCTTTCACTATGATCTCTGGGTTTTCTATGTCCTTTTTGCTTTGGACCATTCTCAGTTCCAGCTGGGCTGAGTTTGGTTTGTTTCCTTCTCCAGCTTGTGCTAAAAAGACATCACAATGTCATTAAAAACAGCAGTATAAAAAGAAAGAAGTTACATTGTTCTGTTACCCCACTGTTTTCTCTACCCTCCTCCCCTCCCCAGTTTCCCTTACTACATCTCGCTAAAAGTTCCCAAAGTGGAAGATCCAGGCCAGCACTGTGATTTCTTACCACCTGTGTTATGTGCCTCTCTCCAGCAAAGAAACAAAGCTCTGCCATTACTAGAAAGTGACACACACATGCTCCCAGAACCCACAGATCCTATCTGGATCTCCTTAGGAACTGAAAACATAGGAACTCCAAGGGGAGAGGAGCTGAAAAAAATTGCTCCTCACAAGGCTGACACAGCAAACAGAGGGTTTATTATTAGTTAATAGAAACCTTCTCAATACTAAACTCAGGCACTCAAGGGAAAGTGAGTGAGCAACACTTAAAAGAGAAGCTCTCTTGCTCCTCAAACTCAGCATTTCCTCAAGTTCTCCTGACGCTGGTTTGCAAAGCAGCCAAGAGCAGTCAGCATGACTGTAGTCCCACGACATGCTTAACAGTGACATCTTCAGTCAGCTGTGGTCAAAAATAAGCTTGGAGGACAGAGTAAGGAACATGCACTGACTAGGCTGACAAGCTCTTGTTCTGTAAATCCTTTGGTTGCTTCTGCACCAAGGGCTGCCTTCAGTCAAGAAACCCAGAAAGCTCTTAGACTCTTTCTACTGATGCAAATCCAGGTGGAATAAGGAAACAAGGTTTGAATGAGTTACCTTTTGCACTCTTAATGGTCCTTTGCAGAACATGTTGCATGGCTGATGCAGTCTTTTCACATGCCACCTGCATTAACATAATATGTTCAGGTTTTAGTAAACCTTCAGCTGCCTAGTTTAATAATACAATTTTAAAAACACTGCCATTAAGAGACAAACATGACCAACAAGACACAAACTAGATGACAACTATATAATGCATAGTTTTGGGGAAAAAAATATTAGATTCCCCTAATTCTCCCAAGAGAGGTATTAGAAACTACACCTGTATTGAGGACTTTGTGTGTTTAAGGGAAAGAAACAGAAAATCAGATCTGATAAATGATTTTCAGTGCTTATTATGAAGTAAGGCTAAAAAATATTAATTATTAACACATATGCAGCCTCTCTCTGTCTAGTGAGAACATCATCTTATTTGGTAAAATTACAAAATCCATGTAAGTGAAATGTGATTGTCCAAAGTTGTACAAGCTAAAAGGCTTTGGTAAATGGGAAATCTTGCTTTTTTCCTCTGAGGTGAGGGAAAAAAGGAAACCAGAAAAGAGTCTTTAAATAATGTCAAGGATTTTAAGTAATTTAAAAAAAAAACCAAAAAAAAGAACATAGTCAAAACTTGCAGAAAGATGAAGAACTTCTCCCACACCTTAAAATTGTTTGGATGCTTATGTGTCCATGCCAAAAGCATAGCAGCAAACAAGTCTCCTGTTCCAACGAAGACAGCATCCACTTTAGGAGACTCCACTCGAATTCTCTGTGTCATCTTGGTACCATCTGCTTTAGCTACAACACACAAACAGTTAAATAACAGAGACAGCAATTAATACAATGGCATTTACCATAATTTAAAAGTAATCACAAGATTTGAATTCCTTTGCTGTTTGGAACCTTTGTACCATCTCTTTTAAAAGGTGCGACATTTCAAACCTTTGCCGAGTTGGGATAAGCATTTACAGTTTACATGGTGTACATACTTCACTTAAGGAGTTGGTAACCAGCACCTTCATTTTCACAAGGCATTGAGAACCACCTATTCTCATTTTAAGAGCAGCAGCTTTCTCAGGAAACCACATATTTATGGAGACTGCTGAATCCTAGATGCAACATCCCAAACCATAATTGAGAGTACCTCTAGGTTGTATAGAGGCACAAGAGCAGCTTTGACATCAGCAAAGAATGTCTGACCCATGTGCCATATTGTAGCCATCCTGGGAATAACTAGACTGTACTGAGTGCCAAGATCCCCTGACTGATTCTTAGTGGACTCTGTTATAATATCAAGACTTTTTTAGTCTCTCAGCAGTCCAGAATGTGATGCCCGCATAAAGATCACTTAGATGAACAAGTAAATGCTACCATATACCATCCCACATAACTACGTCCTTCTGAGGTAAAACCATCCTGCAACAGTCCAAACCCACAGTGAGTTCTGGGAATAGCATAAAAAGGGTTATAAAGATGCAGAAGGACATTTCCCAACCTATCAGGGGAGGAACAAACTGCTAACAAGACAGCGTAACTTTTCACAAAAGCAGTCAAAATATTCAGTGTTCCTGTTTATACCACTACTACTTGTCAGAGCTACTACTAGGGCCTTTAACAGCCCTGATCATCCTCCACCCATGCACCCTCTGCCCACTTGCCCAGGAGCTGCACGGAAGCTCAGGCATGGACACAAGAATCCTTGCTTGAGGTATGCTGTGGGTGTACCTGTGTACAGCCCTGCTGTCCTGACTTACTGACTGAATTTTCCAGATTAACCTCAGACCTGGCTTGTCTTACTTGTCTCCAATGATCACAGGACTGTCAATGGGACCTGTCCACCATCACCACCCCAGTCCTGCTCACCTTATTCAGAGACTGTGGGCTTGTGCCCTATTGGTGAGGACAGTGCTCTGCCTGTGCTCTGATCATGCTCAGCTCCCAGCTTGTCTTCCCTCATGAAGCAGCCTCATTTTTACTGCTCTCTGATATTACTGTACAAGAAGTTCACTTCAAGATCTAAGCTCTTTCCATGTCCTACAGACGGATCTAATTAAATGACTTATTTAAAAAGTAACTCAAAGCATAGAATAGGTTAAAAGAAAGCAGAGTTCATGACGTACTATTTCTGTGGCTTCCCAGAGCAATCAGGTAGTCGTTTCCTAGAGGCGCCTGTAGATCTGAGCTTGTGATCACCACAGTCTCTGGTCCCATGGCATGGAGCATATCCATTACCTTTCCAAGTGCAAAAAGACAGGATACAGTGAATGCATGTGTTAATTAAACCTCACATCATTCCTACTGCAGAGAATTTTTTACAAACTCTTGTTTTGGCAACAGAAAACAGTTTCTACTAAAAGAATTCACTTGAATTAGGGGAAATAACTTGAAATAGAGGAATCAAAACATCCATATTTAAACATACACAGTTGTTAAAATACACAGGCATCTCTCTGTTATCTTTGGCTGTTCCTCTGAAGAGAATTCTCTGTTTCAGCTGTGACTGCAGTTTTTGTCTGCATCATGTTTTCAGAACACATTATCAAAAGAACTAGAGAACAAATATACAGACAAATGCACTACAGCTGGCAGCTTCAAACACTTGACAGAAAGCCAGTAACTCCAGGTCATGAAGTCTTGATTAGCTGCTACTGAAGACTTAGCAAAACCAAAGAGTTAAAGAGCTAAATCAGAGGCACAAATGTATCTATCTTCCTTTCTCATTCTGTTTCCACATCCAAATTACACCAGTAAATTATGTACCTATGCAGGTGTATTTCTGGTCTGTTTAAGTGTTCCTCACTTAAAATCATTAACGCTCTACTTTTGGTATCATAATTGGTAGCTACAGAAGTGGTTTTGATTCCACAGAATAAAGAATGACTTCAATAATGAGTTTAGTCTAAAACACATAAAATATTGATTCTCCCAAAAGAGTTTAACTAAAAATCCTCTCAGGCTAGCTATGACTCATGAGCAGCTGAATAATAAGGATTTATTTCTGCTATTTTTTACTTCTTTATTGCTTTTCTTTCTTGTCTAAGTCTCCAGATATCTTTAACTTTCTGACCCCCTTCAGCTGGGTTTTACAGACGCAGTAAATCCACTAGCATATGCTGACATAATCAACCTGTGAAGTAACATTAAACTAAATTTAATTTCTCAGTCACAACTCACCAAGAACATAATCACCGGTGTTACTAGTTGTAGGACTTCACCCCTTCTACTTTAATACTATGTCAAATCTAGTTTTATGTTAGAAGACTATACTGTTCTTGCTAGTCTTGCCGAAGAAATGAATGAAAGCATGTCACCATAGAAAGTATCAGAATTCCTTCCACCTCCAAAAGAGACAAATTCCAGCATGGATTATTACTCAGAAGGATAGACCTATATATGACATGCAGCTGGGGAGGACAGACAGATTGAAATACAATACCCTGCAAGAAACTATTATAAAAATGTTTCCTTTCCTAGTTATAAAACCATCTATTCATAAGAGATTTTTTTAAGACTTGCCACAAATAAGAGCTACCACATGAATCAGCCAGCTAGAAAATTAACATGTAAAATTGTTTATCACAGGCAAATCATGTTTGCAGCTGAAATATGCAAACCTAAAACTAATAGCTTCTCAGCTAACAATGTTGTTCTCAATACTGTGGTTCCACTGGTGAGAATGAGAATAGAAGAACTGAGCTGTAGTCAGCGGCTAGTGGCATGAAACACAGTTCATCAGCCTTACCCAGCAGAGTGGGATAACATAAAAAATGGGGGGTAAGGGTGAGAGTGGGAATTAAAACTGCTGAGTTCTTTGGAGTTGCTTCCTGCTGTGAAGAGATGGTGATCAATCCATATTTCATGATGTTGCTAGAGAAAAAAACAACAAACATTTGAGCTCACAGACCCCAGCTACTCTCCAGGGTGCCACTACAGCTGCTGTTTGTGTAAAGATTTTCTGTTCCTTTGAAGCTCAAAACTAAACTGGAAGCAGTAACACCAGTCCATTATGAAAGCACTTGACTAGTCAACAAAACAAAGAGCTCAGCCATTCTCAAGACACCAATAAAACCATATTCCTATTTTCTCCCTCATCACTAAGCCCTGAACTTTTTGTTTTCTTCAGTTTGTGTAAAAGGGTAAATCCTTACACCTCATCACAGGGTATGTGTGGATCACCTATCATCTTCCTATAGTGACAACAGCAGCTGTCAATGCTGTGGATTTGTCAGTCTTCCACCAGGAAGCACCCAAAGGCCATAAGTCCCAATCTACTTTCTTATCTATACAAGCTATCCTTTTGCAACCCAGGTCTTACCCAGTTTGGGTCAATTTAGGGAAGAAAAACAGGACCAGCAAACACCATCAGGGAGAGATTCAGAATGTATTGAATTAATCCTTGTAAGGGTTTGCTTGTGAGCTCTCTTCCTTGCAAACAGTCTGTACGGGAGAGTGAGAAATTGTCCTAAACGCTCGCACTGCTGTTGCACGACTCTCATGTGGACAGCAGAGGGAGCGACTCATGCAAGTTTCTAAAGACCAAGGTCACCGGGAATTTCAGCGTGTGGTTGGTTACTTGCCATGTGTGCTGCTGCTGCCCCTCTTACGCTTCAGGAAAACGAGCTCACAGAGATCCACTCCTTACCACTGTAATGCTTTTATCTGTAGTTCTCTCGTTTATTTGGAAGTCTGACGCTAGAACAGAAAGTGTTTTGCACCTAAGAGTGCACAAGCTTTACTGACAAATGGAGAGAAACAACAGAGGTCAAAGGGACTTCAAGGTTAAAGACAAATACTGAACTGCAGCACCGCAGGAAGGAACACAGAAAGAGATCTTACACATCCTACACCTGTCTACTTACCTCTAGAGCGTCTTTTTCTGTGTAAATCTTTCTGCCCGTGAGTAACCTGAGAGTGAAACAGAAATCTTAAAAAGAGCGCAAGTTCTCCAGGCAATGACAGCTTTGATAACACTTTCCAAGGAGCAAAGCTTGGACTGCACCACACAGGCTTAAATGGTTGGTAGCTACACCGCCTGCTATGCCAGACCACTGTCTTTAAGAGTTATGTGCACAGATGCGCAGTGCTTCTGAAATAGACTCACACCTGTCCTAATCTGCCTCCTGTAGAGACCCCTGTATCGTAAAATTCCCTCAAAAGTGTCCTCACTCTGTCTCCTAGATAGCTGCAACCTCGCCTTATGGGGACAGCCTGTAACATTTACAACAGAAAACCTCTTGACCCAAGAGTCTCAGCTAGATAGACAGGACAAGCAGGAGACATTTAAACTCTGAACTCCTAGGAGATGTTGCCATGGTGGTATATCTGAATCTAATCTGTGGGGGTGTGAGCAAAATTATTTCAGATTGTATGTTCTGGAAAGGGAAGGGCATAACTCATAAATCCAAGATTTTTTATCAGTTTCAATATTAGCAGTTGGAGATTTGCTTAAGAGAATCATTGGAAAGTAAAAGCTAAAATCCAAACCCCAACATATACATACATACAGCACTGCAGTGAGGCAAATAAAAGTTTCACCTGCTTTTGGCTACAAAAGGAATCAAGTACTTACTCAGCTTCAAACTGGTTAGGAGTAATGATATCAGCAACAGGTACAATTTTGTCCCTGTAGACTGGGAGGAGATCCTTGGGCACGTACTAGGGGAGAAGAAACAGTATCAAATGTTGACATCAGCATCAGAGATGTGGGACTGCAACTCTCCTTCCATCAACTACCATTCAAGCTGTCACCAAGCCACCTGACAGCTCCCAGTGTACTGTTACACTGCAGCACCAAAAGCAGCAGTGTGTCCTCCAGCTCGTGATGGTACAACCAACAGCCCTTCTTTCCCTGTTGGTGATGGGAAGCACTGCTAAGGAGATAGGCCTAAACTGGCAGCATTAAAAGGAAGCAGTGTCTGGATAAATTGCTTTCGGGTTCCCTCTCACCAAGGTGACACAGTAGCATGAGAAAATACAGCGTGCCAAAAAGAGGAACTCTTTCCCATATCCTTATCTCCAAAAGAAACTACTTTGTTGTATGAACAGTACAGTGGCCCTTTCCTGAGCCAGTGTGTGCCTGTTTGGATTGTGTTGTTATTGTGGGGCTTAGGAAAAAGTAATATCCATGCTATGTTTAATTTTGCCTCCTTCTTTCAATGCAAAGTATTTCTAGGGTGTGCTATACCTCAGTATGTGTGAACAGGAATCAGATTTGTAATTTGTTCAGTACAACTTAATCTATAAAGTAGTTCCAATAAAAACATTTTAAAATACTAAAAATTAAAATATTTTTAATTAAAATTAAAAATAATTTTTAAAACATTAAACTTTTTTTGCTTGTGTTGCATACAAGTCTATCAAAACACTAGCACACTTTGCTGTCTGCAGAATCAGTCCTTCAAGTAATAAGAGCCAATATTCCCATTTCTGCCTGTTTGTTCCACCTCTATCCCATCATCATTAGCTAAATATGGCTCATCAGTGAAGGGAGATAGGTTGTCTAAGCATGTGACATACACCAAGGAGCCAACTGAGAAGCATCAGTAGTTTTGGCACACACTGGGGCTCAGCTAGGAGTTTGGATTAGACAGGTACAAGGGACACCTCACCTTCCTAAGTCCTGCTGTAACTCAGTTTAACAAAACCTCTATTAAAAGTTAACTTTTAACTAGCAGCAGTTAAAAAGTCTTTGGCAGAACCCCATTTCTTGCATCGGGATTAATAACCTCTTTAGTCCATGTTGTATTTTCTCTGTTGGTCTCATAAGTTACACAGGGCAGGGTGCACATGTACATGTGCCCATGTGTGCTACTCTCTCCTATTCCAATTCTATCAGCAAGACTAGATCAAATCAAGGCATTTTAAATAACGATTTTAATACTTTTTATGCCAGGAATGAGTTGGTGGGTTGCATGTTAAATACTCTCCTCATCTTCCATCTACCTCATCTTTCACTCAAAACACAGAGGTAGGCCCACGGTTATGACTTCTTCCAAGGAGATAAAGCTTTGCAAGGTGACTCTACGGTGGCTAGAGTTCTGCCTTGTTAGAAAAAGCCAAGGACAATAAATATTGCAATAGATGTAACATGAAAGAATAGAACACAAAAGCAATTGTAAATTTATTACTAAGTTCTACTTCACATGAAGTTTTATGAGCAGGTAAACTGCAAACAGGTACAAGGACAAAGAAGAATTCATAATGCATGACTAGCTAAGACAGAAGAAAACATAAAATATCATTGCTGCTAATGTCTTCACACATCACATTTTTACTGAAATTATTTGCTAGTTTTGATCAAAAAGGAATATTTCTTTGTCAGTATGCAGTCTGGTGTTGGCGCACACACAACTTTTCTGTCACCAAACACAGCCCAATGCCTAACAGCTGCTGGATCTCATATGAAATAAGTGATCTTCATTTAGGTTCAAGTAGCACATGAGTTCACACGATCACTGACAATGCCAGCCAGGTTATCAATCGAAAAAAGAGCTCTCAACCAAAGATGAGAGAACTCCAATGAAACAAGGAGGGGGAGCAGGAGGGTGTTTTCCTGCAGAAGGGTCTATATCCCACCTGTTGTCTCAGCAGAGAGTTAGAAATAATTCCAAGGCTATGCAGCTATCGTTCTTCCTAGATACTAAATTCATTCAAATACAGGAAATTAAAGTATAAACTTACTTGACGCTGGGATCCAACCGCACTTGGGTAAAGTAGTTTAGTTTTCATCTTTAAAAATTAATACATTTTATACATCTTTATATAGCAAATATTCACCAGTCAGATAATCCAAACAGATTAAGTACTAACCATAGAGCCTTCTCCATTCCGTTTGTCACCCATCACTGGATCGCATACTGCAAAAGAATAAATCTAGCTTTAGAAACAGGGTACAGTTATAGAGACCCTGGTGGGAGGGAAAAGTTTTAGATAACTTTAGAATCTATGTAATAGTACTGGTCACCTGATAGCACATATACTGTCACAGCTCTTGCACCACACTCAACCTGAAATTCATAGCTTTTCTGGCTACCAATTCTGCAAGAGCAGGGCATGTGTATTAAACAACTGTCACAGGGTTGTAGTCACCCTCTCCTATCAGCGTCTGTGTTGTTATGTCTAAAGGCAATGAGGATGAGAGGGTTTGACCACTGGGAGTAAAGTGGATTTTGTTATAGAAAACATTGAGAACCCTCCCCTTCACTCGTCAACCCAAAACTCTGGAAGAGAAGTATGGTGGAGAGGAAACATGGGAGAAACTGTGAAAGAGTCATGCTTTAATGAAACTACAGTCCTAGTTTAATGAAACATTAAAAAAATCCATTCCAAAGTACATAAACACATACTTGGTGTAATAATATAAATACCCATTTCACACAGCTTCTGAATCACCAGCAGTATTAACAACATATTCCAAGAGCTTTCATTCTGAAGTGAGGATTGAAACAGCCTAGCCTTGTACTTCAAAAAAGAATATTGTTCATTGTATTAAAAGAGATTTTAGTGACATATAAAAAGGAGGCAGCCTGGGCTGTGGTGATCACGCACTGGTGTAGTTCACAGTCCTGAGGGATATCGGTCAGGCAAAGAGTAAAATCAGGACCCTGAATTTTAGGAAAGCAAACTTTGAGCTCTTCCAGGAGTTAGTCAACAGGATCTCTTGGGAAGCTGTACTCAGAGACAAGGGAGCAGAACTGAGCTGGCAGATCTTTAAGGATGCTTTCCATAGAGACCAAGAGCTTTCGATCACCAGGTGTAGGAAATTAGAAAAGGGAGGCAAGAGATCAGCATGGCTGAGAAAGCATAGCTGACCTTCCTGGTCAAACTAAAGGGCAAGAAGGAAATGCACAGGCAGTGCAAGAAGAGAAAGGCAACCTAAGTATAAGGTGTAGGAATGCTGCTCAGGTGTGAAAGGATGGGGTCAGAAAGGCTAAAGTGCAGCTGAAGCTGAACTTGGCAAGGGATGCAAAGAAGAATAAGAAGGGCATCTACAGATATGTCAGCCAGAAAAGGGAGGTCAAACAAAGTGATGAACGTGAATTGGTAACAACAGATGAGGTGAAGGCTGAGGTACTTAAAAACTAACTTAAGCCTCAGTCTTCTCTGAAAATCTCTCTTCCCGCATCTCGAGTGGATGGACCACAAGGCAGGGACTGGGGGAGCAAAGCTGCCCCCACTGCTAGAGAAAATCAGGTTTGTGACATCTGAGGAACCTGAATATATTTAAATCTATGGGACCTGATGAGATGCATCCCAGAGTCCTCAGTGAATTGCCTGATGTTGCCAACTGAAGAGTTGCCAAGCCACTCTCCCTGATATTTGGAAAGTGATGGCAGTCAGAGGAAGTCCCTGGTGACTGGAAAATGGGAATCATTGCACCCATTTTTGAAAAGGGTAGAAAGGAGGACCCTGGGAACTACTGACCTGTCAGCTTCATCTCTCTGCCACAGAAGATCATGGAAGAGATCCTCCTAGAAGCTAAGCTAAGGCACATGGAGGACAGGGAGGTGATTTGAGACAGCCAGCACAGCTTCACCAAGGACAAGTCCTGCCTGAGCAATCTAGTGGCCTTCTATGATGGAATGACTACATCAGTGGACAAGAGAAGAGGTATGGATGTAATCTATCTGGACTTCTGTAAGGCCTTTGACATGATCCCCCACAACATCCTTCTCTTTAACTTGGAGGGATATGGATTTGACAGGTGGACTGTTCAGTGGATCTGGAATTGGCTGACTGATCACATCCAGAGTGTAGTGGTCAACAACTTGATGTCCAGATGGAGACTGGTGACAAGTAGTGTCCCTTAGGCATACATACTGGAACCAGTACTGTTTAATACCTTCAGCAATGGCCAACAGCAGGATTGAGTGCACTCTCAGCAAGTTTGCAGATGACACCAAGCTGAGTGGTGAGGTTGACACACCTCATGTACAACATGCCATTCAGAGAGACCCAAATTAGCTTAAGAAGTGGGCCCACGTGAACCTCAGGAGGTTCAACAAGGCCAAGTGCAAGGTCCTGCATGTGAGTTGTGGCAACCCCTGGTATCAACACAGTCTGGGAATGAAGGGATTGAGAACAGCCCCACCAAGAAGGACTCAGGGGTACTGGTGGATGAAAAACTGGACATGAGCCAGCAATGTGCACTCACAACCCAGAAGGCAAATCATATCCTGGACTGCATCAAAAGAACTATGACCAGGTGGGTTGAGGGAGGTATTTCCGACACTCTGCTCTGCTCTGGTGAGACCCCACCTGGAGTCCTGCATTCAGTTCCGGAGTCCTCAGCACAGGAAACACATAGGCCTGTTGGAGCAGGTCCAGAGGAAGGCCACAAAAATGATGAGAGGAATGGAATACCTCTTCTGTGAAGAATGGCTGGGAGAGTTGTGGTTGCTCAGCCTGGAGAACAGATGGCTCCAGGGAGACCTTACTGTGGCCTTTCAATACTTGAATGGGGCCTATAAGAACAACAGTGAAGAACTTTTTAGCAGGGTTTGTTGTGATAGGACATGGGGTAATGGTTTTCAACTAAAAGAGGTTAGATTTAGACTAGATATAAGGAAGGATTTTTTTACAGTGAAGGCAGTGAAACACTGGGACAGGTTGCCCAGCAATGTGGTGGATGCTTCATCCCTGGAAACATTCAATGTCAGGTAGGATGGGGCTCTGAGCAACCCGATCTAGTGGAAGATGTCCATACTCTTTGCAGGGGGGTTGACAAGATGGCCTTTAAAGGTCACCTACAACCCGAACTATTCTATGATTCTATAAAAAAATACAAATCCAAAGTTATCAAATCATGTCTGATCAGCATTTCAGTTTCTATAAGTAGAAAGAGGTTTGCATTTTAGTAAAATTTGGTTTACATTTTACAAGCGTTTTCCTTACATTGTAATCTATTTATTAAATATAAAGGATCTTAGAAGTCTAGCTGTGCTCTCACCATCTTACCACTTTCTTCCTGCTCTGAACAGCTAGATGTTTCTTTCTACTCACACTCCAGCAGTTTTTAGCTTTCACTTATAAGTACAAAGCTCTGGAGAACCTAACAATGCAACAGTGTTAATAAAAACTGAAAAGCAACAAAACCCCAGCTCACCAAGGTGTCTCTGCTACATTTTTCTGAATGAGCACTGAGCTTTATTAACTTTAAGTAAGAGAAGAGAATATCACACTCTGCAGTATTACACATTGCAAGTCTTGCACATAATTATAGATGTTTCCTGGCCATACAGTTTACTAAACCTGAAGATGACAGGTTCAAACCATCACTCACAGCTTTTTATCCCACTAAATCCCCACTGACTTTGCTCTGTCACCCTAAACGTTTTGCTCAATTC
This sequence comes from Piaya cayana, assembly GCA_013389865.1. NCBI lineage: Eukaryota > Metazoa > Chordata > Aves > Cuculiformes > Coccyzidae > Piaya > Piaya cayana. Next base: position 27,117 of record WAAB01006795.1, read on the forward strand.
AAGTCTATGCTGGTTATGTTGAAAAGTCCTGGAGCACTTCAAGAGTCAGAAAGGAAAAAACAAAATCTCTTCTCACAGGTTTATGCCTGACACAACACATTAACGACAGCAGTCGCTAGGGACTGTTCCTCTTTGAGAGCTCCTACGTAATCCTAGCAGAGGGCATCAGTTAAAAAAGCCTTAGATTTCAACTAATTTATGAAGCTTATAAGGCACAGTAAGACAGTTCTGGAATGTAACATGAAACCATAGCAAGGCAACACAGGGGAGTCTATCCCACTTTTGACTGACTTGGAAATCGAGAGGCTTCAGATATCGGTACTTAGAGCCTATACCTCTGAACTATGAACAGCAGCAGCTGGCTGGAATCTTACAAGCTTTTCTTTCATACAGACAATCCATCCTCAAGGTATATCCTCCTTTGGATGACATAATGCAAGAAGCATAGCGAAAGGCATAAGATCAGAAAGATAAAGAACGAACTTCCCCAGCCCTTAAGCAATGCTGAAACAAAACTTCACTGGAGACCCAGCTGGTCCCAGCCACATCAGAAGCACAAGATGGTTGTGAAATGCTGGGTAACATCAGAACAGCGTTTTCATCCTAAGACGTGAAAATGATGGGCTTATACACCAATGAGGGAGAAAGGATTATAATTCACATCCTTACCATATACTAGGTTAGAATTCTGTTGCTTCAACTCCTGGACAATATCCACCACCATTGCAAGAAATGATGTGTCTCTTGTATACCCTTTGGAGAAAAAAGACGCTTTTGAAGTCCATTTTCATTAACACTTTATAAAGAAATTTCAGGAAGGAATGCTACATACTTCTCATTCTTTAGAACAATGCATTTTTAGAACAAAGGCATTCTAGTATTTCATTCAAGAATAATAGGTAGAATTCAGACAGTGCTTGCATAACTACAAATGTAACCCTAAAAAACAATTTTAAAAATATGCTATATATGAAGGGATCACAGAACTTCAAAATGCTTGAACATATATACAAAAAGGTCATGCTGAAAGGAAAACACATTCTTTTTCTTCAAAAGGCAGTTTGAATCAGTACTATATATCATGTAGTAAACAATAACTATTTTAAATTCCAGATGCTTTTCTCGTACATTGGCTCAAAGCAGGTTTTTTATTTTTAATAATATTGGTGCTGACACAGCGCAACACATTAATGCAACAAAGAATTAATCCTGAATATTTCAGAGCAATGGCTAATATACCAATAATATTCCTCTTTTAGGCTTAGCAGTGAAGTAAGTTGGAAATAAGTTTTATTATAGCTCAAGTCCCTAATCACAATGCTAGCACCATTCTTATGTAATCATTAATATCTTTAATACATTTTTCTTTATTTATTGTTTTACAATATTTATTGATTTGTTATTTGATTTTCATTGATTGTAGTTTATTTACTAGTATTATTTTTAGCAAGGTAGCTTCTTCAAGCCTTCATCTTGGAAATGTCCACTCTACTAAAATATCTAAAAGTGCATTTTGGACATATTTATTTTTACTCACAAATTGATCAATTTTTAGATGGTGCATAGAAATGGGAAAAGCTTCCAAGATTTTTAAGCAAAATGGTTTGTCTTATGTCTATGAAACATTCATAATCAGTGAAAAAAAGCAGTTAAAGTTTTTCATTTAAAATGACCTGTGATGGTAGGCTAGCTAAAGAAAAATAGAGTATAATATCACTGGAAGAGATACTCAAAAAATTACACTGAACTGGAGTTTCTCTGTTACCTTGAACATTTTACTGTCAATGGAACAAATATATGATGATCTCCAAGTAAGTAGCAGTAACAAAAGTTAACAAACTGTTATTTTGTATAATCTGTCTAAAGATAATAATTTCCATCCCAGCCAAGATACCTACAGTCATCAGATGTACAATTACAGTCAAACCCCATCTGCTGATAAATAGTTTCTTTTCAGGGTTTGAATAATCATATGCAGGTTGTTGGAGGCACAAAGTACAGTTGTGCACTACACTGAATGGCTGTTTTTGTTTGTAGAGAAAAATCTGCCTTTTAGCCCTGAATGAAAAGAAATCTGAATTTTAAGTTCAGCCACAGCATAACTGATCGTTACAACACTGAGAATGCTATTAGAACTTAAGGAATTACTGCCATCTCTACCCATGCCTTTTTAAACAAACATGAACAAACAATGACCCAGCTAACAAAAAAACTTATTTTAAAAAGCATATTAACAAATATTTATCTTTTTTTTTCCTGTAATATTTCTTCATGGTGAAGACTTCTATTTTTCCTTCTACCATTTTTAATCTCTTACATCCATTTTGCCAATAAACGACAGTGACAGGAAAGGAGTTGGGTTCTTTTCCAAGAGTTCAAAGCAAAATTAAAAGGGAACATTTCAGCTAAAAGAACACTCAAACATTATTTACATATGTTGCATACTAATGTACCTGGAATACTCCTACAATTCAATGTGCTCTTACCGGAAACATCCTTTGTGTGAGCTCTTTCAAGGAAAGAAAAGGTGCTTGCCTATTTCTCAATCTCAAATCAAGAACCCATTCATGCTGAAAACAATTTCTTAACCTTAGCTCAGTGTATTTGCTATTTATTTTCCTTTACATTGGAGATATTCCCTAAAAAAGAACTGCCAACAACTCTGCAGACATGCCACTACCTTCAAGCCAGAGACTACTTTGGGGTTATAATCCATACACCTAGAGTCTTCAGTTTTCCCTGTGCATAAGCACTTTCCTGCATGTGGAAGCTGTGAAATCAGTCAAAACTGGCAATATATTTCTGTTTACCTTTAAAAAGTGACTGTTCATTGCTATAAAAAATTGACACTGTTATCTAAACCTGATGCATAGCTCTTCCTGAGGTGAAACCTGATCAGTAATCTACATTTGAGAAGCAGGAACTGTATGAGAATTAATTTTTAGTAGAAACCGCACAAAGAATCTCTCCTTTCTATAAAGCATTCTGCAAGAAGCTGTCTCTGCCTGTATTTATAAGCATTTTGCACTTACTACCAAGCAAAGGAAAACACTACACAATCATGATCTGCAGAACTGTATCCATACAGAGGACCTACAAAGTAACAGGAGCAAAAAATCAAAATCCAACCCTGCTTATATTTCACTTTGTATCCAAAGTGGTGCTCCTTGAAGATCAAGTAGGAAAAAAAAGAACAGATAACTATGTATATATAAATATAAATATTTAACACCAGAGACTGGCAGGACTGCGAACTTAGGAGAAAAGATTAAACTCATGTCTTTATTATAAATTTAAAAACAATACCCTGACATTCCTCACCCTTTTTTCAGTAGAGGCACTCCCAAAACATTAAGCCTGTATGGGACTTGCCAGTACAAGTCTGTAAACTATACAAGAGGATCACTTTACCCTACCTAATGACAGCCTCCACGCTGGAGAACACTGGCTGTTTCAAACTAAACAGCACGAGCAGTTGACACTGTAAAAGATGAAATCACAGGAGGCATCAAAGGAGGGAAAACAAAATTGATTTGGAATAAGGAAAGATATGGTTTCTATTTCTTTACTTTTGTTTACATCTCATGGAAACTCCCAGGAATAAGCTCTTCTTACCTGTGAGTACATAATCATACCGGTTGACCTTGTTCAGCTTAAGTCCTTCATACAGTTCATGAAGTTCGTCTGAATTTAACACCTGACCCTTCCAGTGGTCATAACCTGCAAAGTAAGCACCAGATCATTTTTTAAGAGCTAGATTTTCTATTTAGGATCACACATATTATACACTTATTGGACCGTATAAGATATGCGCATCAGAAACCATTTCCACCTTTTCTTCTGGAAATGCTGTTGCAAAATGAAAGCTGCTGTCAGCAAAACAGTTAATGTGCATGACTTCTTCTTAGCGCTTCCATTTCCAAACTGAAATTGAGTGACTACGTTGGAGTGTGAGACTGTTCATTTATTAGCAAATTGAGCAGAGCACACACAAGCTCCTCCAAATTTTCCCATGGAGCCTACACAAATATCCCTTTACTGTGTGGAGGGAGAAAAAAATATGTTTTAGACTTCACTGGAGGAGGGTGTCAGTATAATCTATTTTTGTTATTTTATACTAAAAAAAAAAAAAAAGACCGAGAGAGAAATGACAAGCTTAAACAGGCTTGTGGATCTGCCTGGACATAGGCATGCAGCACTGCTGTACCCATCAGATATGGCATTCACTGGTACTTGTATGTAATCATAGAATCACCAGGTTGGAAGAGACCCATCAGATCATCGAGTCCAACTATTCCTATCAAACACTAAACCATGTCCCTCAGGACCTCATCTACCTGTGCCTTAAACACCTCCAGGGAAGGTGAATCAACCACCTCCCTGGGCAGCCTGTTCCAATGCCCAATGACCCTTTCTGTGAGTAGAGTGACCACATCAGAACATTGTCATGGACTCCCTTTAAACATACAATGTCATTGGACAGACTTTCTTCCACAAATGGCACAGTTTTAATGCTGAGGATCCTGGAGGAGGTAAATGAGTATCAGAAAGACACCATAAAAAGACAACATCCATACACTCTTATCCTTGAATGATCTCTAAGAATTACAAGGCAATATTCTTGGCTGAGAAGCAGGTAGAAGATGAAGTTATTTGGGAGAAGCTGAACTGATTTCAGGAAACAAAGGGCCAAGTGCCATGGCAGCCAATTTCAAGGGGAAAAAAAATAAATCTTACTCGACAGATTCTAACCTCGTGATAAATGTAAAACCACCTTACACCTTGTCATCAAAGCCTGCCCATCCAGATGAGAACATCACTCCCTTGTATATAAGAATGGAGCTTCCTCCACGTTATTAAATTAAGTACAATTTAACTCTTCCAACCTCCAAAAAATCAGTTAAAGAGCTCTTTTTAAAAAAATAAGTGGTATTACAAAAAGTGAAACATTTAAAATGAGTTATCTTCTTCCACACCACCCCTTGTGAAGACAATGCTACTTTGTGTGCCTTAACTTCTGCTCTTGAAGTTCAAAAAATCTGTTACTAAAACTGTTTGCTTCAATTATCACTCTCAACTGTGTTATTAGAGTAACTGCCAAAAGGTGCCTAGAGACTAGGACTAGCACATTTTTCAGACTTATGAATGCAAATACACCCACAGTAGGGTGAGCAGATGGATCATTTTGTTCTCCTCAGCTCACAAAGACCTAGCCTCTACAACACAACTCACTGCCAGCTCACTGTGGGACTGACTCACATCAGCCACTACAATTCCCTCCCTAGCAAATGCTTTGTAAAAAGTCTCTGTGAAGAAATGGACAAAGTGAGGCATTCATGCATGTTAGGGGTGTAATTCCATCGCTGAACAGTGATACTTAAAACAGCAACACCTAAGACTTGGGCACACATCTAGCCCCAAATGTATGAGGAATGCTTGACTATAACTAACCCAAGTATTCAGCTGATTTAACACACATGCAGATGCTTGTTCTGTCACATCTGCAGCTTCAGAGAGAAATCAGAAATGCTCTCTCCTCTTCCTCAAAACTCTACTTCTATTAGCACTGCAATGCCAGTCCATACAGGAATACAACATAGTCCTTTTTGTTCCATTGTGCCCATTAATGAAACCGAGTGCAGTTTTCACCCAGAATCAAGGCCAGTTGGCAAAAGAGCAGTCATCCAACCTACACATGGTCATAAAAATAATTATGATAGATTGCCCAGACAATCTAGACACTCTCAGGAGCCATTCCTACAGAGAGACCCTGCAAACTCACCATTTAACTAAAAGTTCACCTTCCTATGTCAAGTTGTCTTAAACAATCAATGCACAGAGTCCGTATCACAATAATCCTTCAAAGAGAGAGGGAAATAAATACAGAAACAAAATGTTAGGTAACAGCCCATCTTAGCTCAGGAATTGTTAAGGGCTGGGACACTGTCCAAACTCTGTAGCAATGACTTCCAAGGGTATCCAGAAGACCCTTTTTCCTCACCTGCTAACACGTGCAATACAATCTAAAGTCTAATTACACAATAGATGGAGAAAAGCCCTAGGGGAAGGTCTCAGAGAAGCTCAGGCTATTCAGAGAGAAGGGGCAATGCCTTGACTGGATCTGCAGAGACTGTGACTCCACTAGGAGCTGAATTATGTTCAAGTAAGAAGAAGAAACAAACAAAATCAGAACACGCAACAAGATGGAAACTGCCCTAAGCCCTTTTCCCAGGCTAATTTCACGTAACACAATTTATAAAGGGTGAATCCCATGACCCTGCATTTATCCTACTCTCCTGGTAGAATATACAACCAAAGAGCAGCTTCTCTAGAGGGACAGAAGAAAAAGCCAGTTACTCATGTTCAAAAAGGGTTTCATTAACTGAAGGATGGATACTCCTGGGGTCTTAGGGAGAGGGATTACCTTGAAAGGGGAAAGGCAAATAATCTAGACAGATACTAAGTGGTCAAGAAAACACTGCACAGCCCTGAATCCAAAGCTTGTTAGCAGGGAATGCCAACAGCAAGCCTAAACATCAGGTCCAATTGGTTTTAGCAAAAAGCACAAGAGGTTGCTGTTAATAATGATAACAAGGAATCACTGTTTTCCTTGGCTACACATAAGAACTTGGCTGGCAATGGGCATGTTTGAAAGCCCAAAGCTGCCTTGCAAGACCTAGGAGAAAGTCAGCTTCCTAGAAACATCAGCCCTGTGCCTACACCACTAAATACGAAAATCTGAAAAACAGCAAGGGAAAATTTTGAATCTGCTGTTTAACTTTCCACTTACTGTAACTGCTGCTCTGCAGTAGTATTTCCACTACTGCACTCAACAATACAGAAGTTCCAAGTCTCACAATACCTGGCTACTTGCACACATTATAAATGAACCACAGCCAAGAAAACTGAACAATGAACTTCAAGTTTGTACTTGGTAAAACAACCACATCCCATTTGGAGACTACAGAGCTGGTTAGGTATAGCATCTGGATATTATCCTGGATATTAAGGTGAGATCTTGGCTTGTACCTTGCACAGAGGTAGAAAGTTGATTCTTCCTTATTCTCATTACAAAACCAGGAAATAATTGCCCCTCACTGCTGGACTGACAGAGCAGAGTGAACACTTCAAATCATGATATAGCTCTCCAAAACTGCACTTCATTCAGACTGACTCCATTAGTCTTCTGGATTAATAATAATTTTAAACACACAGATGAACTTAAACATTTAAACAACTTCATACCCATTTGCTTATCTGTGTCACGGCCTTTTATTGCAATTAAATGTTATATATTTGCTTTTTATTTACTTTTTTTTTTTTGCAAGTAAGGGAATGATAATCAGGTAAGACACAGTGCCTCTTGTCACTTATCCCTCCAAAATGCTAAGTGTATTCTTTAGTCTCCAAGGACATGTCTTGGTTCATCTGTATGAAAAAGAAAAAAAACCAAAACCACAACCAAGAGGCAACTAATACTGCACTGAACATGAATTTACATACTTTTCTTTCTTGCCTTCCTCCACGGGTACTTTTTTTTTATTTTTCTCATTTGGAATGCATTTACAAACCTCTTAATTACTTTCAAAAACAGGGAAAAAAGACTAGAATAAAAATCCCAGGCACACCAGAAGGAAAAAAAGCAAAACAAAACCAACAAAAACCCCAAGCTACTATTTAGGTTTAGCAAGGCATGTAAGATTTCTTTGTTTTCTAACTCAGAACATTCTGTTCTGAGGCTTCAGTTCCTCCGGTGCTGCTCCCTGCAAAACTATTTCAATCGGCTTCAGTAACCAAATAATTTACATGGGAAAAAGGAAGAAAGATCTAGCATTCAAGGCACATGATGGGCAGGCAATCTGGTCCCAGCTTTGCCATAAAATTCACAAACTCACTCTGGCAGACAAGCCAGTCTAAGCACAGGACTTAATCTTCATCTATCAGAAGGCCTTCAACAAAATCAGATATATGGTACCAAATTCTCCATTGGATTTTTGACAGCTGGCCAGCGTGGGATCAAAATACTATGACTGTCAGGCACGAGTGGAGATGTCTTCTTTTTGTCCTGCACAGCATAGGTGTGAATGTCTGCATATGAGTGGTAGACTGAAGAATCACATCAATGACACACAATTATAACTTCTCATGCATTAGACTTACCAGCCAACCCTACCGCCCACTACAGATCCACTAAGTAGAAGACAAAAGTGCTTCCCTTAAAATAAAAGGAGCAGAAATAAGCTAGACTATTTGTTCTGCAGCAGTTTGAAAGTGAGCACATTATATGCTTACCATTAACCTACTACTAAATCCCAAAATTGCAATCACTGAAGAATAAAAAATGTAACCCAAGAAAAACAACAATGCAATAAAACAAAAATCTAGATATTTAATTCTGTGCACCAGGTGATGAGATGCTTCTGCAAACAATACAGTAAAATAGAAATAAAAGAACAGGTTCTTTGTAGGTTGCAGGACAGATTTTTTTTTTTTTTTTTTTTTTGTATGTGAAGCATGATGCCATTCAAGAGTGAGTCACTCTGATCATAAAAGTTCCTCACCAAGCAACATGACAAAATGTTCTCCCAGAGGGCCTGATTTAAAGCACGTTTTCTGAATTTCATGATTATCCTAGACTAAAGAAAGCTGTATATTCTGGGCAGGAGTCAGCAGAAATAGCCCTGTGGTATTTTACTCATTTAAAGGCAGGGCAAAAACCCCAGTAATGATTCACCATAGAAAGCTTGTTAGTCATAAATTCTCTCTCTGCATTTTATATTTTGCTGACAAGAGCAGGTTTAAAGACAGGGATGGGGAAAGAAAGAACACCAGGTCTAAAGCCTGACACACTTTGTAACCTGTGTTCCTGCTGGTATGTCCCATTCTTTTAGAAACTGGAGCTCACAAATTTTGAAGCAAAAATTTGCCTTTCAGCTTTAATGACCACCACTGAAAAGGTTTTTGTAAGATCTATTTCCTGCAGGAAAATCAAGTTATCTTCACCACTTCATTCAGCACACAATTCCTGTGTACTGAGGCACTGCCTCAGACACAGTCACAGTCCGGCAAGGCCATTTCTGTTCATTAATCTGTGCAGTGGCACCCACTGCATGACCACTGACCTGCAGGTACTAGTGCAAGTTTGTGTGCAGGCATGCACAAATGTTTAAGCTTGGAAGTCTTCACATGAGTATAGCACGTGTCCCTGCACGCCTCTCTCTAACAGGAGGTGCAAAGACACTGGGCTTAGAATCTTTAAGGTCTTCTCCAACTCAAAGTATTCTATGATTCTATAAGCTTGGCAAGTGCCAAACACTTACCATATTGTGATTTTTTTTTCTGAAAGCTCTGGTTCATGAATTCTTGAGGCTGTGCAGTAGTCTTTGGGAATATTTTAACATATTCAATAAACCAGTCAAGATTACAGAAAAGAGCCAATAATGTGACTCTTAAACACTAGAAGACAAAAAAAAAAGTTCCAAATATTTTAAAGATTTGAAACCTTTGGCATAATTTTGGGTCTGAGATGTTCATGTAGGCCTTCTTAGGGAAAGGAAAAAGCCCACTAATTTGTTGTTCTTTCTACTATCTTCATTGTCTGCCAAACCTGAATGAAGAACTGGTAACCCTTCTCCAGCTACGATACTATTATCTATCTATCTATCTATCTATCTATCTATCTATCTATCTTCCCTCTTTTCTGTTTTAAGAACCTGGTCATCCTACTGGTAATGCAATTTTCCTGCCTTCAGACACATTCAGTTTATGGTCCAATAAAATCCCTATTAATCTCTTTTAACACCCTATAAAGCTGATTTAATCTTGAAATTGAAAGCCAACAAATGACAGGTGTACATCCATTTTGAGCGCTGAGTTATTTCATGTGAAAAAATTGCTTCATTTCTGGAAGATTACAACAGTTCTACCCAGTTATCAGAAAATAAACAACAAAAAAGCCCAAACTCCAAAACTAAATGCACTAAAGAAATATGAGTCACATTCAAGTGTTTCTTAAAACTCCAGAGAACCTTTGTACGGGGTCAAAGGGTACAAGCAAAATAAGCAGCTTTTGGCCTGAGCGAGGAAAGACCCCTTGTTTAATTATTACCACTTTTGTGCTTTCCTCAACAAGCCAAGATGGTTTTCTAGCTACCTTTGAAGCACTCATTTCTTCTTCCCAGCAAATTCTTTCCAGATCTTAAATCCTCCTGAAAGCTGCACAGAGCAAAACACAGTAAGGAAACAGAGAGGCTTCCTGGTCTACTCTCTGTTTCACAAGTTAGCGGTTTAGTAATAGAGCTATACCTGTGAGATACTAGGAAAGTATCTCAACTTTTGTCTGTTTTATATGTCAGAAACAATTTTTGCTCTTTTCCAATACGTTAAAAGTCAGAATTTGTTCCTAGATCATTTTTAAGACGCCTTTAGAATTTTGTAGTCTAGAGTAAATCTCCCATCAGAAAACCTGCCACCACCATGACAGCAGGTGTGCCTCTATTGATCCAAAAATAGCAAAGCACTTGGAGCTCCTTTATGGTTGAAAGGCAAAATAATTTTCAGCTTTCTTTTGAAAAATAAAGTTTTCTGGCACTGTGAGTGTTAGGATGTCTGCAACTATTAAATGAATGCATCATGTTCAGACTTACAACCCAAGTAAAAATACATCCAAATGCATTAACACCCCACCCCCTTCCCCTCTACAGAATGTAATTTTAGGACTCTTGCTAGTCATCTGGGTGTGCACATAAAGAGGAGAAACACTGCATCTAGCTCAGTATTTTTCTGATATTTGTGTTGGTAACATGATTATGAGTGCCACAGGGCCATAATGCACAGAAAACAGCACTGAAGACTCCCCTGTTCACAGGCCTGCCTGCGTAGATGGCTGTATTTGTGTTACTTCTCTGCCTGAGTTAATTAGATTACTGCCTAACAAAAGAAGCTCACGCTCTGAAGTAGTAGAACAGGCCATTACCACATAATATCATGTCCTAATCACAAGTCTAGGCTTCTGAGAGACTTGAATCAAAACATGGAAATTAGATTTCTGCCCTATATCCTGAAAATGTGAGTGAAACTGTAAGACTGATCTCCCTTCCGCTGTCATGTGATGAGATGAGCCACATGTTGAGTAGAGCTGAGTTACTGTGGATTGATATCTGAAGACATACGTAAGATTTTACCTGTGTGGTTTGAAAACTGGACAGAGTTCACTGTATCGACTTCAAATCCCAAAACCTGTAAGAGAACACAGGAATATTTCTTTTACTAATCCAGCTTTGTTAGGTTAATATCATGAAACACAAGAAGGATTCTTACGTCCCAGTGCATATTTAAAAACCTTGAGTGCTGTTTTAAAATGAAAGCTCAGTCAGGAGACATGCCACAAAAATAACGCAGCTCTTTACTATAGCAGTGGACATGGAACAGAAGTGACACTGGAAACAGCACCCAAAAAAACAGAGCTCTGGATTCTCAGGCTGGAGTTCATCTGGGGATAAGGACGCGGCAGTTGGTCCGGCAGAAATCACTGAAGCCCTGAAGAAAGCCTTGCCAAGAAAAGCAGTATAAATTTCAAGGTACTAAATTAATGTAAAATAAGGAGGGACGATACTGTTAGTATTCCAGATAAAAGGGAGACAGAACAATCTTAAAAGGTATTAATGCTACTGCCATACCTGGATTTCACATGTACTTTCTTTATCATTCAATATCAAGACAATAGAAAGCAATCACAGAGAATTAATTTTGGGAATGATTAGGCAATCAAAGAGAGAGAGCTTTTAAAAACACAAACTAAAAAAAGCCTACAGCATGCTCCAAAAGCCACCTGCTATCTTGCATTACCAGCAACCCAAACATTGAAATTGGTAGTGCAATCAACAAACACATTCTTCTTGCCCCAAATGAGGTAAATACTATGAAAATTAGAACATTGAATCACGAGAAGACTAATGAGGATTTGCAACCTGACAATACCTGTTTAATCCAGACAGGCATTGCTGTTCAAGCCATTTTTAGACATTTTTATCTGTCACGAAAGAAATTCTAATGCAACAATGACATAAAAGCCTGACATTTAATATTTGTTTCCACATCCTACTTGCTCTGAGTAAGAATCCTCCGCAAAAGACTAGCTGCTATATATGGCTCAGTGAGTCACATTGGGAGATAATAGTAATGATGCATTGCTGTTTATGATCCACTTTCAGACAATTTCCTCAGGAGGGAGTAGCGAACAAATGAAGCTTTTGCCAGTCACGTTTTTCACTAAGACACACGCTTTTCCCTCTTCATCACAAGGGAACTCCTTCACATATTTTAAAATTCTCTCGGTATATTGTGCCAGACATTAGGTTTTCCATGCGCATATGAAAGCTGTTAAGAGATAAGCCCCTTATTTCAAATCCTGGGCCATGAGAAGATGAAGGTATGTGCTGCAATGGGTAGCTCCTCCTGCCTGCTGGCACTGCATGTCTGTCATTCTGCAGCTCAGAACCCACACAAGTCTTCACAGAACACATCTCTTCTTCCAATGTGCAATAAGGGTTTCTGTTCATCCCTAACCAGAAATCAAAGTTATCTTACATTAATGACAGACAGACTGGTGGATTGCTTCAGCCTGATCAAGTTAAAATTAACTTCAGCTTCTGCTCTCACCCCAGTATCTTGTTTAAGCTTGACGGATGTTATTTTAAAAGCTCAGGAACAAAAGGGGTGAGAACATGGCAATGCTGTTATGAGATTAACCTTGATGTCTGAACATGCTCTACAAAGAAATAAGTGAGAATACTGCCTCTATTGAGATGGTCATCCCATATTCAATTCCCCTCCCTGCAATGAACAGACCTGGGAAATCCTAATTTCCTTCAAACATGTTGGTAACAATTGTGAATTAATCCATTTCTGTGCAGTACTTAGATCACATTCTCCTACTATTTAACATCTGACACTACAGAACACACTATGATTTACTAACTAACTGAGTTTACATCTTGTGCTTTAGGGAAGAAGAGCACACACATCTGCTTGTAGGATGGGCTGTTTTATAACACAGATAAACACTAAACTGGCTGATGGTCACCAGAAAGAGCAGTCCTTCTTTACTGTCCCCACCAGCACTAGCTATGATTTGATTTATCAAAAGGCTGTTGGATCAGGGATTTTTGGTTTCTTTTGGCCAGTTTATCTGCTTTAACCAGCAGAAGGGAAAATACAAGGGAGGCCACCACTCTCGAAGACAGCGAAGTGTCAGGTTAGCTTGGAAAAAGAGAATTAAAGAAAGTGCTTTTGATTAGTTGAGGAAGAAAGTGCTTTTGGTTAGCTGAGGAAGAACCACAAACAGCTCAAATTCAGCACAGGAGCTTGATACTCCTGTTTTTCTCATTAGTGTAAAACAGGCTAAAGAGCCTTTAAAGGTATCCATAGCAATCACATACAAGTGTTAGTCTATTCTGTCACAGTTACTAATTTGCCCTAAAGTTTTGTTTTGGATGAACATACATGACTGTAATCTGGTACACCTAATTACATAGCTCTCTAACTCTGATTCAGTCCTCAAAAAAGGCCATGGTTATTCTACTACAAGGAATTTCCTTTTGCGAAGATTCTTAACAAAACAGAAAGTAAAATACATTAAATGGCATTTAAAAAGCAAAATATAATTAGAAAACATAGTTAGTACTACCTTTGAAACGAGAGCTACAGATATTGAGGTCTAGGCTTACTATGAAGTACTGAAATAATCAAAAAGAATGAAATTAAGTTCAGCCAGTATGCGTTTGCTACCAAGTGAAACTGAATTGAAAAGTCTCACGGAGTTTAGTCATCAGAAGACAGCCTGAAAACAGCATATACTGAAGTGTTAAAAGCAGTTTTTGACAGCAATCATCTCTTCTATGTCTACAGAGAGAACTGTGTCTTTAAATGTACTACATATACAAAAATTAACACCTTGACCACTTAAAGTGGATAAGGAAATGTTATTGTCTTCTTTCAACCAGTGATTAAAAAACAGTATTAGTAACTATCATTCTTGCATATCTAAAGGACCATACATATCAGAATTTTTTTCTGATGCACTGAATGATGGGTAATAACTTCCCCATTTGCAAAGGGAGTAGTATTCAAAAGATGTCTTGTTAAAACTTTTTAATATATACTAATATTTTTAATTTCTTTGCTAGAGGCAATTAAAAGCACTGATTATGATGGGGAATGTAAAACAAACTGAGGAAGAAAAACATTCCACATTATGGAAAACTGTGTATGTAGCAACAGAGAAATTAACAGGAAGATTATCTAGCAAATGCAACATCTCAAATTCAGCTCTAATGATTGCTAAGCTTCATCTTTATATTTGTGTAATCTACATTATGTACCAACGGTCTGGAGACAAATGAAAGTACTCATTTTTACCCCCTAATCCTATTTGTTATTTGACTGTTAACACCACTAGAGATGGAAAACCGTTAACCTCAAAGATTAGCTCTGCCTCAGAACAAATATTAACATAAAATCTCATTTAATAATTTTTTTTACTCTGAGAAATGCTTAGAGAAATGTGAAAAGCTGTTACTGAATTGCTTGTTTAAAATTTGTATTGTAGCTTTACTATGCCTTGGTAGGGGAAAAAAGTAAATTTTCAAAAGTATCACACACTTTATAGTACTCAAGATGTTCTTTTTCCTCACTTATACTCAGTTCTTTTTCCTCCCTTAAAAAAAACCCATAAATACCTTCAACCTCCTAAGTGTGCAAGAAAAAAAGGTCACTTGAATTACATGAACTCCTGAACTACATTTTATTCCTTTCCTGGATAATGAATATTAGAGACAAACAAACCAATTTCCAATGCATTGTATGTACATAGTTAGAGAAAGACAGGTTTAGAGGCAGCTGAGAAAGCTGCTGTGAAATTGCTGTCCCTGGAGTTTTTCAAGACCCATGAGGACAAATCTCTAATCTGAACTCAGCACCGACCCAGCTTTCAGAAGGCAGGCTGGAGGCACAAGCTCCCTTCCAGCCTGGATTGTTCTGTCATTTGATGACACTACAACATACAAAAAGCTCAGCCTTACCCACTGTACAATTCCATAGGTAAAGTTACACAAAACATCATCACCTGCTGCCCATCCTGAAGTTCTGGTTGTAAGGATAAAAACCAGTGGTATGGTACATTTACATTAACAACTACACCAGCTCTCTCATTAAAGATATTATGTCCTTTGCCACTAAACTATCAGTGGATCAATTTAATTAGAATGTCTGAGTTTGCACTTAATTTAGACAATCTTAGAGAACAATGACCTAGTTCATTCAATGAAATTCAATTAAAAATATCTCCCTATTCTGCAACATGGTGAGTATGTATTTCCCCTCTTTGGGCACTGGGTTTGTGCCTCTGGTGGCATTTCATTTCAAGGTTTGAAATGAAAACCACAAAGCAGTACTGAAACTCAAGTTAGTGGCAAAATTTGGAGCAATGACTGGAAAGCAGAGTAAGTGTGTGTGGGAAAGGTAGTCTAAGGAAGTTTAAAAAAAAAAAAAAAGACTGTATAAAACTAGACTCCGGAAACTGCAGACATTTCTTCCACAGTATTTATGTCCCCTAGTTTGTGTTCACAGGTTGCTATCTAGATTTCATAAAACAAAGCCCAAACCTTCATCCAAACTCTCCAGTTCCTTCGAAGTTCTTAACTTCAAAATGTTAGCTTTACTGTACCAGAACAGATCAAAGCATCTGAGAGTAGATGACAGCAACACAAAATCAACGAAAGGCTTGAAGAACCCAGCTATATGACCATATTTTCTTCCAGAAGACCTCCCTCCTCATCCAAATTTAATCACAGCTAACATATTGCAATTAACAGGACACACATATGGCAGAACCTACCTATTCAAAAGGAAAATGACCTCTGTAGCAAAGTGACACTGACAGATGCAACAGTCAAAGGGCAAAGTTTTATAGCATAAATACATATATAAACAAAAAAAGGTTACAGAGACTTAACCAGACACAATTTATGAAGAATTTTCAGGAAAACTTGTGGTAGGTCTCCAAAATGCTGACTTTAGCAGGGCACATATACAATCCATAAACTGAATAAGCCAGTAATACCTGTATTTTTCTACAAAAATCACCATATTGCATAAGCCAAAGCAATTCCATCCCTTCCAGTATCTGTAGACATATTAAAAAATATCTTAACTCAAAGTCATTAACAGCATTAACTTAATGCCACAGTTAAAATTACCCTGTCAAACAAGGTGATTCAGTTTTGAGAGGGTTTTTTGCTAAGCAATGGCAGCAGTACTTTCCAAGAAGAAAGGCTCTGTATCAGGCCATGAAACACTCTCACATATCCATTGCAATACCAGTGGTTTGCCTGTGTGCGCTGATGTTTATGTCCCATGGTTTAGAACCTTATTTTACCCAGACATCGCTACAGTTGCAGTGAACGTCATTGCTCCACTTTATTCCTCTGGACATGGAACAGAAACGTATTTTAAAAGGCTGGATTTCTGCAACCAAATTACGTTGGAGAGGGAAAAAAGGATTTCCCAGTTGCAGCTCGCACCTCCCACTGTGTGCCAGGCTCTTCCGCTTAACTGGATCTCCTTCCACTTGATACTGAATAAAAAAACACACATTGTCCTGGGAGTAGAAAATCAGAACACAGATTCAGTTTGAGAAAAGGAACTTGGGAAAAAGAAAAGACATGTCCTGGCAATTAGTGAAGCAGGCGTAATTGCTGGCGTGGGTTGATAAACAGAACTGAAACTGCTATTGACTAATGCAATCTCCTTTTTCTCTTGCTGAACTTTAAATAAGCCATAACAAGGAGATAATGAGAACACGGTACATATTATATAGCAGTATTTTAGTGCAGCATTTGACAAAGCACTGCAGAGAAAGATCATTAAGATATTGGAAATATCATGCCAGGGTAGAAATGCAAGAGAAAATAAACTAGCTTAGGAACAGGGATGCTGGAGATACTGTTGGCGATTCATTAACCCAGAGTCAAGTACCAAACAGGCCACTTGAAATTCTGAGGTCACTTGAAATTCTTAGGAACAGACAACTACAAACCAGACAATAATAAAAAAAAAAAATACAGTGGATGACCTTGAAAAAATTAAAAAACAAAAGACAGACACAGGAACCATTGGAAAGGTTACAAAAGATGTAAAAGAACAGTATTTGGATAGCACTGGATACTTGGTAACAAGGAGAGAGCTTTATACTTTTTAGGAAAAAACCCTACAAAATAGACTACACAAAGACTATACAAACAATACACACACACAAATAAAAAATATACAAAACCTACCCTTCACCTCAACCTCTTATACTCTCAAGTCAATCTCCATGTACCTCTTAAGCTCTTTTCTTTCTTCCCCAGGTTAGCTTTCCATTTACAAAAGAATATCCGTGACAGGAAGCTGGTCTGGGACATTTTATATATGCCACAGCCACATTTATTTAATGCTTCATTGTTGCTCTATGGCCACAAGTTCTCTGGTCCAACAACTAGCTCTACATTAGCAAAAACAAGACAACATGACCACCTCAGGTAGCCTAATGCCTGTTCCTTGATCTTTTTACCTCTGATCAACTGCATACCAATTTCCAGGATTTACAAGCTAACTTCAGCACTGGACATACCAGCAGACTAGCAAAAAACTCTTCTGCCAGACTGACTGCAATTCTTGTCAAAATGCTCTGCCAAAATTGGTACTTACTGAGAATTTGCAGATGGGTTGATCTAGCTGTAACATCGTGATCATCTGAATAGAAAAGATTAGAACAGCCTGAGACTGCAGTGAATTTGTTCTCAGGTAAGTTTTATTTCTTGATTTTCCTGAAAAGGCTCACAATATAAGTGCACATATGAAACACAGGAAGGCCAAATTGGAGAGAGGGATAATAATGCCTTAAAGATGCTCCTCCAAATAAGCCTTGAAGACAGGGGAATGCTTCAAAGCAAATACCACCAGGTCACTCAGTTCCACTTTCCACCCTGACAGACTGACTGGTATGCATTGCTAACTATTCAATTCAAGAAACTACGATGACATAAAATACATACCTTTATCAAAACTCCCTCTAAGCCATTTTGTTCAGCACTAAGAAATTCCTTGTCCTACATTACAGGCATTTTTTTCATAGGCTAGTCAAACAAACAGCCACTTGCACACATGCTCACTGCCATTACTCCATGCATTACATCAGTTCAGTTCAGGATTAACCCAACTGTAGAGCCATAAGATTTCTGATATAGCTGCTCCAATAACCTTCCTATGGGCAGGAGGTCTATCCTTTCATCTGGGGTGGCATTCAGTGATAGATCTGCAAGACACTGACTTGTAAGGGCAAAGGTGATGAAAGATGGTTTCTACTTCCTACTTCATTCTTCCCACTAAAGGACAAACATAAAAAAAAATTAAAATGGAAAATGAGGTGGTGTTGCGAGTGTCTTGACTGCCTTCCACCCAAGAAATAAATTTTCCTCTCTATTCAGAGACTCTGTTTACTGTTAGGTACGAGTGAGTTTAGATAGTAATTTCAGATGGAGAAGTTGCAGTTCACATATTCTTTTGAAGAGCTGTAAAATCCGCAGGTTCACCACAAATTTCAGATGTATCATCTTCACACTGTTTCCTTCTCCATTTGGATGTAATTTTACAACAACAACACAGTTTTCACTGCAAAATCCTGCCAACTGGAATCATGCACAATGCTACACAGGGAAGCTTACAAACACCAATTAGGAGAGGCAGACACAGACAGTAGGTCCAGTAGGAATGGACTTACTCTCGTTTATTTTAGTGAATGAAATAAGGGGATGAGGCATGGAATCCCATAACACATTCTTTTCCTCAGATTTTCATTCACATTTATTTTTAATACTGCTGTTTGTATTTTGGGTATCTAGCATTCTATCTGTCAGTCCAGTAGGAAGGCATGGAAAGTACATTACGCACACCTTAGGTGGAGTTATCCTACAAGAAATAGATTTGTTCTGTCCAGCACATATGCTTTATATGGCCTTCTATGAATGGATCCCACTCTCCCACCAAGGCTTTGGCTGTCAAATTGCAAGAAAACAGATGTCTGTAAAAATGGAACTCCCAGAAAGAGGTTCCACGTTATGTAAATGTAACATCACATCCACAGCAGGGAAGAATGAAGCTTCTAGGAACAGTTAAATGTCTCATCAGTTCCTTCAGAGCAAGCAGATGTCTCAGATAAGAGCACACTTTGAGGAATGTTTCCTTCACTGGATTCCATGTGCCAGAGCCTGGGGCGGGCTGCTGCTCTGGCACCTCAGTTATGCCAAAAGAACTGCCTGTGGGTCTGGGTATGGAACTGGTACAGCAAAATTGGCTCACAAGGTAAACAAACATTTTCTCCTTTTCCCTCTCTGTCAAGTTATTTATTAACTCCACGGCTTCTCAGAGCAACATATCACACAGCCTCACAAAATTACCTTCCTTGAAGAGCTGAAGTGGACAGCAAAATAGCATAGGTGGAACAACCACATGGTGCTGGCAAGTAAAAAGCAAGAGTTTCTCATGCTGGCTATGCTACTGAAGCCGGTAGATTGTGAAACGGTATCCCAGAGGACAGGTGACCATTTCAAATCTCTCCAATCTAAACACTAAGTTGACATATATTTGGTTGTTGTCGCACAGGTGCAATGTTTGCTTCTACTAACTACAGTGAGAACAGAAACAACCATCCTGAATATAGAACTACCAGCAACATTCAATTAGAAAGCGAATGAGCTGTGACACAGGCTGTAGCTTTTACTGCTCCAAGAACAGCAGCAATTAATAATTAATGTGTTGCAGGAAAAATTACCCCTGCTGGCCTCAGTTAAAACAATTTTTTAAACATTTTTTCCTTTCCTGTTAACTGCTCAGAGTGTCTGATCATTTCCAAAGGTAGTGTGGTGCCCACCTCTATGAGACAGGGGCTGGATTCTGCCAGAAAAGTGAGAGTAACCACAGTAAATAGCTGAATATATGGAACAGTTTTTCTTCAGTCTATTATTTCTTCAGAACCACTCATCACACACAGTATATACTGTAAAATACATGAAGATATACAGATTTATAAAAAATACACATATATTTCAATTGAAGAGATTTAGGCCAAACTTCAGTAAATACATCACCATAAACTTGTGTATAATTCTGCAAAAATAGTATCGAATGTTGAGAATTTAGCCGACGTATTTTCCTGTTCTAGCTTTTTTCTTTTTTTGCTCCTCTTCCAGATCATGGAGACAGAATTACTGTGTACAGGAGTCATGAAAACAGTAAAATTCAGCAAGAAAACAAATAATTTAGTGTTAACAACAAATAAACAAAGAATTATTAAGAGGAGTAAGAAACAAAGAAAAGATATTTGGTTTCATTGGCTAGCCATCTGACAAGTTAAGTAAGAGAAAAAATGCTGCCTTACTTTTATATTGTGGGATAGACTAGCACTTCACTTCTTTGGCAGTTCCACGTATTGTGACCTAATGAATGCTGCTGTTGAAGATTGCCACGGATCCTTTCCTTCAACTTATTAATGTCATTGATAGCTGTGTCATCCTTGCCTGAGATTTCCACACAAAACCTCTTCTGAGAGGTAAAACATGACTGGACCCCGCAGCAGGGAGAAGGGGAACCATTGTGATCAGACTGGAAAGCTTCTGTTGGTGAGTAAAAGCATTTACTTCTGTTTTTTGAAAACAGCTGCATCTACAGATCAGGAAGCGGCTCTCCAGCTTTTGATTTGTCACAGTAGAAACTCTTCCATTTTCCAGCCTGGGCTCTAGCATCCCCTCAATCCCACACATCCCTCCAGCAAGAGGTATTTTCCGTTCCCAAGACGGCAACATTAAATCACAATGGAAGGATTTCTACTCAGCCCAAACTAGACCATATGCTTAAAATTTACAAAGTATGACAGAAGTGAGGTTTGGTTTCATTTTGGTTTTTGAGTTGTTTGTTTGTTTGTTGGTTGTTTAATGAATGAAGTAAGAGGTTTTGGTGTCACAGTTCTCTCTCCTACTCTATGGATACCTGTTCCAGACGTTAAGGGAACTGGAGCTCAGAGGCATCAGGCATGAATTAGCATCAACAAATAAAGTCCTGACCAAAGGCTTGAAAAAATTCAGGTAGTTCAGCCTGGTAATGGGTTTGGGGGTTTTTGCTATGACAAGTCACCCCACTGCTACCAAGTCACAGGATGATTAACTAATCTGGCTTCTGCTGGGGCATATATTATCAATCAACACAGATCATCTTGACCTATTTAAAACATCATGCTCATTTTTCTTCCTCTCCATAGATTACTGTACAGCTGCAAATTCTTATCACACATAGCAGTTTCATAAGAACAGACATGTTGTGCACCAGGACACATGTCCAACTCCTCATATTGACCCTCCTTCACCAACTCAAGCCTATTTTCCATGTAACACAAGCAACTGAAGTGGAACTGCCACTTGTATCTCTTCTGCTTAAAGAGGCTAAAAATACCTGCCTGCTGTGTGTTCAGTCAGCCATGGATAATGTTGTATCCCTCACTTAAAATTACCAAGAATGTTCTCCAAGGAACCATCATTTTGAATATAAATACAAAAAATATGACAGAGATACCACTTTACTAAAAAGATTTTAGAGAAGTATCATTAGAATCATAGAGTGGTTTGGGCTGGAAGGGACTTTAAAGATCATCCAATTCCAAACCCCTGCCATGGACAGGGACACTTCCCACTAGATCAGGTTGCTCAAAGCTTCATCCAGCCTGGCCTTGAACATTTCCAGGATGGGACATGCATGACTTCTCTGGACAACCTGTGCCAGTGCCTCACCACCCCCACAGGAAAAAAAATTCTTCTTTATATCTAATCCAATTCTCCTCTCTTCCAGCTTAAAATATTTCCCCCTCATCCTATCACTGCACTTCCTGATGAAGAACCCCTCCCCAGCTTGCCTGTAGCCCCCTTTAAGTACTGTAAGGCTGCTATAAGGTCTCCCCAGAGCCTTCCCTTCTCTAGGCTTAACAATTAGTTTTGTATCTCACCTATTTTTCCCAGGTGTATCTTTGTACCATCCTCATGCATACAATTAAAGATTTGTCTTATTATTTCAAATTATTCTTTTGGGGTTTTTTTAATTTATTTCAGCACATTTTAATATATAAGTGAACTTCAACTTGAAGCTCACTTTTTTTTTCACAAATCTGATCAACACTGACTCTGTTTTCTGTCCTTTTCTGTTTATACATGAAAAAAATATTCTCTCGACTGTTTCATGTGGAGCAGAAATAAGACATAAGAACTGCAAGAATTCAAGCAAACAAAAAAATTCAAGACTTAAATATAGAACATAAGGCTATTTCCTATTAAAACAAAATGCCTTAAGCAAGTAAACACTTGCAGTAGAGTCTGAGTATATTATGTTCTCAATACAAACAGTGCAAATCCACCTTCAGGAAAGATTTTCCAGTCCTTTAATAAGATTTGCAATTTCTTGACAACTCAATATTTTTTTTTCTAAAGAAAGTGGATGAATCAGGGTAAGGCAGTTTTTCTTGCTCTTAAGTCAAATATTTGCATGTACTTGAAGACACCAAATGTGATCCTCAATCTTTCTACTTTGCTGTGTTGTGTTAGATTAAAAGATTATGTTTCTGTGTGAAAAAAAACTTTCTTCACCACAGCACGCACCAAGGAATGGCTGAGAGAGCTGGGGTTGTTTAGCCTGGAGAAGAGGAGGCTGAGGGGAGACCTCATTGCTCTCTATAACTACCTGAAAGGAGGTTATAGAGAGGAGGGAGCTGGGCTCTTCTCCCAAGTGCCAGGGGACAGGACAAGGGGGAATGACCTCAAGCTCCACCAGGGGAGATTTAGGCTAAACATTAGGAGGAAGTTTTTCACGGAAAGGGTTATTGGGCACTGGAACAGGCTACCCAGGGAGCTGGTTGAGTCACCTTCCCTGGAGGTGTTTAAGGCACGGATGGACAAGGTGCTGAGGGGCATGGTTTAGTGTTTGATAGGAACGGTTGGACTCAATGATCCGGTGGATCTGTTCCAACCTGGTTGTTCTATGATTCTATGAAATATCAGTCTATGTATCTGCATAGTTCCAGTTTTCACAATGCACCATGAAAACATTAGCAAATTTTAGTAAAAACCAATCACTGTAAATGTTTATCATCTCCTCTGTAAAAAAAAGTTATAATGGCAACTGGTCCCACACACACGCAGTTAAATAAACTTTAATGCATCTTAAAATGGGTTTTTTTCAGCTTTTCAACTGTAATACAAACAACCTTTGTGAACATCCCTCAGCATTTCTGTATATTCATGACAAAAGCTTATTTAACAAGTTGCCATGATTAAGCATTGTGGGAACGGTAATGGATACTATGGTCACAAACTTGACCTCAGATGATAACCATTCTGTTCGCCCTGCTCTCTATTTATTAGAGACTCTGCTCAGCCTTGCACTTTAGAGGCTACAGTACATCAGCAGTCCTGGTTGTACTTCTTTTAGGTAGGTCTTCAAGCAATGTTAAGAGCTGAAAAAGTGGCAACCCTCACCTCTACTTTATTTTATTTAGTTTCAAAGAGGTTTCCACTTTCTTGTCCTCTCTCAGACCTGTCCTACTCCCCTTCTAGATTACTATACAGGCTGAAAAAATCCATCTCCTACAATCGTCTCACATGTTCAAAGTTCTCACAGCACATCAGTGCTCCTAGAGGACCAGAACCATCCTTCCTTCACAGGTGGGTTAATCTGGACAAGGACTTTGGTAAAGTTCTCAAAAAGCTTTTTCCTAGAAGTCTAGACTGCTAGGAACCACATTGTTAGGACCTTTCGGATTACAGGTCTTTTTCAGGGCCTCACCTTGCACATGGTGTTCTCTGGACTTTTGCAACTACATATACCGACGTCCACATAACAAGAAAATGCTGTTTACATAGCTATGAATAAGCCTTCCCAGAGGGGCTGTGCTTTTTAAATTTAGTTATGAGAGTTTTGTGTGTTTGTTGGTTTGTTTGTTTTTTTATAAACTCATCTGTCCATTGTTTACCTTTCTTACAAGAACAGAGGCAAAGAAGAAAACCATACTTCCACAAGCTTCATTTGAAGTATGAATCTAGAGCCACAATTCTTGTTTCAGATAAGTGATTTAGGACAATCTTTATGTACTACAAAGAGAAAAACATATCCTTTCATCTTTGTATTTATTTTAATTTAAGGGTTAGGCTTTTTCAGCCTTTGATCTGTAACAAAGTAAGGGCTAGCCAGTAGAAACATTTCTTACTGTTATTCTGTAAAGACTTTTGATTGATTCATCCTTTTTCTGACTCATATAGTTAACAAAATAGAAGTGAGTTTTGTAAAAAAAAAAGAACAAGCAGTCATCTTATTTAAGAGTTGCTCTTTATCTATCTCTCTTTCCGTACAATATTTAATCCATTTCACCACAGTGTTCAACAAAACAAGTCAAAAAAAAGACTAACTTTTACGTTAGATAACCATTAAAGATAAGTTGATAATGGTTTTGGTCTCAGCCTATGGAAACAAATAACAAATTATACCCTTGGCCATGAACAATGGGGTTCAAGACAATCCTGAAATATCAAAGAAATTACCATCTGTGCTGACCAAAGTTGTTTTCCCATTTTTTATACAATTAAGAGGGAGGTAAAAATGTAGGCCTACTCTTTCTTTTGCATGAGAGAATCAATGAGGAATACTGTAAGAATGAGAATCATCTGCCGTTATTAATATAATACCACAAGAGACAACTATTACCATTCAGCAAGGGTAAAACAACCCAAACAACTCACTGGAACGAAGTTCAAAAGGCCATCTTATCCTGAATGGTAAAAGCTGTTTATGGTTGTAGTGTTATATAATTCAGAACGCCCAATTTCATTTTCCAGACCCAAATAATTAATGGTATCTGCCACCCATGCTTTTAGCTCCATCCTCAAGGCAAGCAGATATAAAAGGAAGCCAAGAATTAAATACTCAAAATGTAAACAAGATTTTTCTCAAATTCCATGACTGTTAGGGCAGACAAAAACACCCAACACAACTATGTTCCATTAGCATTATCAAACAAGGTAAGAACAGAAAGTACAAAACTCTCTGGATCTCATTGCTACCTATATGTAAGCAAAAATCAACAGTTTCTTGCTTGCAGACAGGAGTATATGCTGGTTCAGTTGTAACCAAATGCTAATGTCCAGTGCCCAGGTGAAGTTGTCTGTGACTTGTTCCTGACCGTTTCTTGTACTTTCAAACCTCTTTACTGGAAAATCATAGAAGCCCAAAGGACTGAACATACAGACTGAGATACTCATTCACAAGAGCTGGTATTCTGATGGGTGCAGTACACGAACCTTGAATTCATCTGCCTATCAAAATTTTGCTGAGGGCCAAAATTAAGTGCAATACCCTGGAAAAACAGAAATGAGCTCACCGTTGTGTAATCTCTCTGTGGTTTGGGGAGAGCTTCCCAGTAGTGCATCTTTTACTTATTGCCACATTTTAACCTACCTAGAAGGTGGGGAAGCGAAAACAAGTTAAAATACCATTTAACAGTAACAAGTAAGAGATTGCACTTAGGAGGAAAAGACGGGATAAAATTCATGTAGAATGGTGTGGTGAAAACACGCAATTTTTTTTTGTTTCTATCATAAAATCTGTAAGAACCCTCAGCCAAGTAGGAAAAACACTCTTTGGTGTTTTAAAACAATTTATCTGACTGGCAGTGGAAACTCCCTAAGTTAATGTAAACCCTACCGCTCTTCAACTCTTAAACTCTGGACAGCCCTAAACTATTTCCCGATACCAAAAGCTGCTCAGGTTACATGATTGTGAAATAACTTACCACTAGTAAAATTCATTCTGAACCACCTTCAGAACTTTTAAAGAGATAGTAAAACCATGCAAGTAAAAAAGATTAGAAGTCTCAACAAGGCAGAACTCAAAGCACAGCTGATGACAGTTCAATTCCTGTGATTTTACTACCTGGAAAATCCAGGTGCATATTTCCTCTAAGACCTATTAGCTACTCCAGAATCTCAAACTACTTGAATATATTTTATCTTGAAATGGTGGAAAGGGTTCTAGCATTTTTCACTCAGTTCTGTTATTACTTCCATTATTATAAACTGCTCTGAAATATGGCTTAACTCTCTTTGCTGTGTTTGCCATATAGAAAGCACTTACCACATACTTCACAGATAACGTATTTCCACACACCTACTTCTAAAATATTTTAGTTGTTAGTGTAATGGAAGCTCAACAAAGCAAGACCAACTGTTTTAAAAAAAAGATGCTAAAGGTTTCTCTGATGTACATAGCGCTACAATGGCAATTGCTACTAAATAATAATGCCGTAGACATCCACCAAAGATCAAGTCATTTAAACAAGACTGGTGTGTTTTGCAGAAGTCTGCAAACAGCAGATGAAACCACATCTGGTCTGCTGTTTGGATGCTGCTGTCCAAATGCAGATTCCTGAACTGTACTGTCAGGATTTCAGCCTGCCAGACTTCACACACACACACATATCTACATACATCTTCCCTTGCAAACTCAGTACCAATGAGCTCAGGGGGAAGCCTCATTTAATCATTATTGGTTCAGAAGACTAAAATAAAAAAGAGAACGGGAAATAACATAACCATGCCAGATTTGCACCCACGCTCATGACTAACACCATGTTTCACTTTTATATTTACAAAAAAAAAAAAAAAAGAGACTTAGTTTAATTCCTTTTCTTGTTTCAAAAAAACTTTAAAAGGTCAAGTTTCACTTGGTGGCAACTTGCTACATCTGATATTTTAGCAAAACCAGGGTTTAAATAACTTCCTAGCAAGTATAGCTTCATTAAGCGTTGCCTACATAGGACTTCCAAGTGCAATCTGTAGTGACAGGAGTTCACTTGTCCCCCAACTACCTTTCCTCCCCCACGCTAACTTCTTGTTAGGCTGTATACTGACAAATGTTACACAGCGTGAGCCTCCTAAACAGGACCCAACTAGAACATCAACAGTACTTTTTAACTAGAGTAGTATTTTATAGCATCGCAGTCAAGGAATTAAAGACTCTATACAGGAACTGATTTACCAGCTTGTACAAGACACCCATACAGAGGCTCATATGCCACAGAAAGGCTGAGTTACAGAAGAGCAAAGAGAGCCTTCGGCACAGAATTAAAATGAAAACAGCAGTTTAAGAGACCGCAGATTTCTGGAGTAAGTACTCCTGCATGCCCTTCTGCTACCACAAAAATAGCTGAGGGAGGGGAAGGCCAAAGCACAATGTAGAGATCGTTCTGTTGGGAAAGGAGGGACGGTTGGGCGGCAGACCATAACAGCCTTTCAGGCATGGATACACACACATGGATTTATACACAAGACAGGCATTTCATACGTATGTCACCCTTCACCATATACTAATTTTCAAGAGACTTGCTTACATTATAATTGGATGGTGATAAGAGGGTGTGATGTTAGTTTGTTGCAGGCCAGATTTCAAGCACATCATCTATCGGGGCAATACCATCTCTTGCGTCTAAGTCAAGTGAGGTGACACCATCATTTGTTAAGCATGTACCAAGATAACCAATGTCACAACACACTGTTCTAGTAATGAGATTCGTAGATGGCAAGCTTCATACAGCCACATGTGTGTCAAGAACAGAGACCTCTTAGGATACAGACACTCCATGAGAGAAAGCAGTGAGACATACAAAGGCTCTCCCCAAAGCATGCCAGGGTTATCCCACCATCAGCAAGCAACTCCAAAGTCAGCACATGACAGTCAAGATCAAATTAGACCCTCAAGCCCAGGGCCATATAAGTGAGTTTCTCCATCTCAGCCTTTTCTATGGCTATTAAGTGCTTTTTATACTCTACTACAGCTTCCATAGGTCCTCAGAAACCGAGAGGCGCGAGTTTAACTCAGCTGCACAGTTCAGGAAGACTAGAGGGCCCTGGCTTTGTACCAGCACAAGGCCAGTGGTGAACCCAGCTCAGAGGAGATACGGGGCAGGCAGGAGCCTGGCTGATGCCAGAGAACACACTGGGGTGTGAATGAAGCCGAGCCAACCCACCAGAAGCATTACACACAGACACACACACACACACAGATGCAGAGACACACACAGACACGCTCTCACACATACACACAGATAAACAGACAGACTCACATAGACACATATTTACACACACACAGGACACACTGACAGACTCACAGTCACACAAAGGCAGAGACACACACATACAGACTTGCACTCACACACGTAGACACACACACGCAGAATCGTGCACAAACTGACCCACACATAGAGAGACACACAGACTTACACAAACACACACACACAGACTGACACACACACACACCGCGCCCGCCGCTCCCGACTGCCCGTGACCGCCTCCCCGCCGCCCGGCCCCGCTCGGCCGCCCCGCAGCAAGGGCAGAGGCAGCACCGGCAGCACCAGCAGCACCGGTAGTGGCATCAGCCCCACCAGCACCACCATCAGTACCCCCTCCCCAGCACCAGCCCCTCCACCAGCAGCACCTCCACCACCATCACCAGCACCAACAGCACCAGCAACAGCAGCACTAGTGCCAGCAGAGGCATCAGCCCCCACAGCATCATCCCCTTCACCAGCATCATCCCCTTCACCAGTAGCACCAGCCCCTCCACCAGCAGCACCAG
>WAAB01006795.1:56064-98243 GCA_013389865.1 Piaya cayana
ACTTAGTTTAATTCCTTTTCTTGTTTCAAAAAAACTTAAAAAGGTCAAGTTTCACTTGGTGGCAACTTGCTACATCTGATATTTTAGCAAAACCAGGGTTTAAATAACTTCCTAGCAAGTATAGCTTCATTAAGCGTTGCCTACATAGGACTTCCAAGTGCAATCTGTAGTGACAGGAGTTCACTTGTCCCCCAACTACCTTTCCTCCCCCACGCTAACTTCTTGTTAGGCTGTATACTGACAAATGTTACACAGCGTGAGCCTCCTAAACAGGACCCAACTAGAACATCAACAGTACTTTTTAACTAGAGTAGTATTTTATAGCATCGCAGTCAAGGAATTAAAGACTCTATACAGGAACTGATTTACCAGCTTGTACAAGACACCCATACAGAGGCTCATATGCCACAGAAAGGCTGAGTTACAGAAGAGCAAAGAGAGCCTTCGGCACAGAATTAAAATGAAAACAGCAGTTTAAGAGACCGCAGATTTCTGGAGTAAGTACTCCTGCATGCCCTTCTGCTACCACAAAAATAGCTGAGGGAGGGGAAGGCCAAAGCACAATGTAGAGATCGTTCTGTTGGGAAAGGAGGGACGGTTGGGCGGCAGACCATAACAGCCTTTCAGGCATGGATACACACACATGGATTTATACACAAGACAGGCATTTCATACGTATGTCACCCTTCACCATATACTAATTTTCAAGAGACTTGCTTACATTATAATTGGATGGTGATAAGAGGGTGTGATGTTAGTTTGTTGCAGGCCAGATTTCAAGCACATCATCTATCGGGGCAATACCATCTCTTGCGTCTAAGTCAAGTGAGGTGACACCATCATTTGTTAAGCATGTACCAAGATAACCAATGTCACAACACACTGTTCTAGTAATGAGATTCGTAGATGGCAAGCTTCATACAGCCACATGTGTGTCAAGAACAGAGACCTCTTAGGATACAGACACTCCATGAGAGAAAGCAGTGAGACATACAAAGGCTCTCCCCAAAGCATGCCAGGGTTATCCCACCATCAGCAAGCAACTCCAAAGTCAGCACATGACAGTCAAGATCAAATTAGACCCTCAAGCCCAGGGCCATATAAGTGAGTTTCTCCATCTCAGCCTTTTCTATGGCTATTAAGTGCTTTTTATACTCTACTACAGCTTCCATAGGTCCTCAGAAACCGAGAGGCGCGAGTTTAACTCAGCTGCACAGTTCAGGAAGACTAGAGGGCCCTGGCTTTGTACCAGCACAAGGCCAGTGGTGAACCCAGCTCAGAGGAGATACGGGGCAGGCAGGAGCCTGGCTGATGCCAGAGAACACACTGGGGTGTGAATGAAGCCGAGCCAACCCACCAGAAGCATTACACACAGACACACACACACACACAGATGCAGAGACACACACAGACACGCTCTCACACATACACACAGATAAACAGACAGACTCACATAGACACATATTTACACACACACAGGACACACTGACAGACTCACAGTCACACAAAGGCAGAGACACACACATACAGACTTGCACTCACACACGTAGACACACACACGCAGAATCGTGCACAAACTGACCCACACATAGAGAGACACACAGACTTACACAAACACACACACACAGACTGACACACACACACACCGCGCCCGCCGCTCCCGACTGCCCGTGACCGCCTCCCCGCCGCCCGGCCCCGCTCGGCCGCCCCGCAGCAAGGGCAGAGGCAGCACCGGCAGCACCAGCAGCACCGGTAGTGGCATCAGCCCCACCAGCACCACCATCAGTACCCCCTCCCCAGCACCAGCCCCTCCACCAGCAGCACCTCCACCACCATCACCAGCACCAACAGCACCAGCAACAGCAGCACTAGTGCCAGCAGAGGCATCAGCCCCCACAGCATCATCCCCTTCACCAGCATCATCCCCTTCACCAGTAGCACCAGCCCCTCCACCAGCAGCACCAGCCCCTCCACCAGCAGCACCAGCCCCTCCACCAGCAGCACCAGCCCCTCCACCAGCAGCACCAGCCCCTCCACTAGCCCCAGCAGCGGCACCAGCGCCAGCAGCGTCACCAGCCTCACCAGGACCACCACCAGCAGCACCAGCAGCAGCACCACCAGCACCACAGCACCAGCACCACCAGCAGCACTACCACCACCAGCAGCAGCACCAGCACCACCACCAGCACCACTAGCACCACTAGCACCACTAGCACCAGCAACACCGCCAGCACCACTAGCAGCAGCAACACCGCCAGCAGCAGCACCTGCACCAGCGCTGGCGTCGGGCCCGGCCGCTCACCTGCAGGGGGAAGGTGGCCGCCTTGTTGCCCACGTACCCGCGGACGACGTGGCTCTGGATGGAGAGCACCCTGCACTCGGGCTCCATGGCCGCGCCGGCCCGAGCGGTCGCAGGGAGCGCGGGATGGGAAAACGGGGGGTGNCACCACAGCACCAGCACCACCAGCAGCAGCACCGCAGCACCACAGCACCACTAGCACCACTAGCAGCAGCAGCAACACCGCCAGCACCACTAGCAGCAGCAACACCGCCAGCAGCAGCACCTGCACCAGCAGCAGCGCTGGCGTCGGGCCCGGCCGCTCACCTGCAGGGGGAAGGTGGCCGCCTTGTTGCCCACGTACCCGCGGACGACGTGGCTCTGGATGGAGAGCACCCTGCACTCGGGCTCCATGGCCGCGCCGGCCCGAGCGGTCGCAGGGAGCGCGGGATGGGAAAACGGGGGGTGGGGGGGGCGGAGCGCGGATCCCGTCACGCGCCCTCGCGCCCTCCCTCCCTCCCGTCACACACGCGCCACGCCCCCCTCCCGCCCGCGCCGTCACGCGCCCGAGCCCCGCCCCGCCCGCCCCACGCAGCGCGGGGGTGGTGGCGCCCCGGCGCCGGCGGGTTGGAAACGACCCGAGTTCATTCGGCCGCGCCTCATAAGGCTTTTTCTCCAGACCTTTACACCAGCTTGGTTGCTCTTCTCTGGACTCTCTGCAGAGCCTGAACATCCTTCTTGTGGTGAGGGGCCCACAACTGAACACAGGATTCAAGGAGCGGTCTCACCAGTGCTGAGTACAGAGGGAGAATAACCTCCCTGGACCTGCTGGTCACACCATTGCTGATACAAGCCAAGATGCCGTTGGCCTTCTTGGCCACCTGGGCACACTGCTGGCTCATGTTTAGTCGGTGTCAACCAACACCCCCAGGCCACTCTCCTCCTGGCAGCTTTTCAGCCACTCTTCTCCCAGTTGTGTCGCAAGTGCAGGACCCGGCATTTCACCTTGTTAAACCTCATCTTCATGGTCTCAGCCTAGCAGTCCAGCCTGTTCAGATCTCTTTGCAGAGCCTCCCTACCCTCCAGCAGATCGACACTTCCTCCCAGCTTAGTGTCATCCGTGAACTTCCTATGGGTACCTTCAATGCCTTAATCCAGGTCATTGATAAAGATATTGAACTGGACCCTGCACTGAGCCTGGGGGAACACCACTTGTGTCTGGCCTCTAACTGGATTTAACTCCATTTACCACCACTCTTTCACTGATGGTAGTCACAGAGGCACTGTCCCAGTGTCACCCACCTCTCCCCAGGACAGGACCCATCTGGTGTTGTGCAACCACTGCTGCCTTGCATGTACTGGTGCTCCCACACACCAGGTCCCACACCCCTTCCAAACAGTGCCTACACATGGCTCATGCACATGGATGCCTCTTTGCCCAGCCACACTGTCTGCCCCTGGCGCCTTTCTCCTACCCTCACTGTGCAATAATGAGGCACCTGACACCTCCAGCACACTCCCATCACCTATAGGTATGCCCAAACATTGGCCGGTGGCCACCCAGTCCTCCCACACCATCCCATTCTGTGCTGTTGTGTGCCCATTGCCATGGCACTAGCCACCCACACCTGCCCCTCAGTGTGCTGGGAAGCCAACAGCAGTGCACGCCTCCCACCTGTGCGACAGCTTTGCCTCCTCAAGCATCCAGAAAGCCCTGTGAAGCCATGGACACCACAGGCAGTCCCACGCAACAACCTGTGGTGGCACGCTGGCTCAAGCCACGGGTGCTCTGACATAGTACCACCCTCACAGTCTGGTTTTGAAGTGAATGCAATTGTATGTTATTGACACACACCAAAAAACCCTTCAGAGGGCTGCCAAAGAATAAAAGATGTGGTGGCTGGCAAGTGCTGCAATACATCAAGAGTCTGCTGAGATAGAACTTCATAATGCGTTTGGGAATTTCATCTTCCTCTTGCCATTTGTCATTATTGACCGTCACAGGTCCAGTTGAAGATCTTTTCACAAAAGGAAAACACACCTAGTGTCTCATATTCTTCTTAGTGGATAGCTTTAATTGACTCTTGAAATAGGGTGGTTATTTCTCATAACAGGAAAGAATATATCTGTCATCATAAGTAATTTGTTGGAAAGTGAGGGGACATAATGTTATCTTTTCTGTCATCATCTCAGTTGTGAAATTTAGGACTTGTCCTAGGCTGACCCAACTACTGACAAATTTCCATCATCTAACAATGCAGGTGTTTTTATTGAATCGTAGAAATTGGCATGTCTCTGTGGAGCATAGAGACAGAACAATGAAATATCTGCACCATATGTGTTCCAGATCCAGCAGCACAGGAAAGGTAACAAAACAGCATTTCACGTGTGGAAGTTATCTGGAGGGGACACAGGTCTGGATGGCAGGGTGGCCAGAAGAATTAGAGACAGAAATGTAATCTTGGAACGTGATCTACTTCAGCTTCTGGTCTCACATCTTCATTCTTTACCTCCAGGTTCCTTGCTTGTTTTCTTTCACACAGTCACCTTTCCTGGAGGTGTTTAAGGCACGGGCGGATGAGGTGCTGAGGGACATGGTTCAGTGACTGACAGGAATAGTTGGACTCGATGATCCAGTGGGTCTTTTCCAACCTGGTGATTCTATGAAATGTAGGTAGTAGAGAAGCTGCCCTAGGCTTCCTACTGTAGTATGATACCTTTTTGAGCTACTGACATTGTCACTGGACTGTGCATGGAATTTTGTGGTTTATTCTTTAAGGTGACCTGGCCTCTGAAACCCTTTCTCCTTGGTCAGAGCAGAATATTTTCTGGAAATCATTAATTTTGAGTAGATTATCATTATTTGATCAAAAGGATACTCAGAAAGACTAAAGTTTATCAACAACTGGCAATGTTTCTTCCACAAATATTCCTTTTTCTTCCTAGACTTTATTTCTACAACCCTCTAGATCCTTCTCACATCTCCCCCAGTTGTCTAGTCAGCCTGTCAGTGCACCAAAAAGCAACACACCTTGTGGCAGGCCTGAAGCAATCACACACGTGACAGTTGTCCAGCCAGCAATCCAGGAAAATAGACATCTTTACCTACCTTCTTTGCTCCTGGGCAAACAGAACAATAATCTTTACGGGCCATTTGTTACACAGGCTGCTGACTTCCCAGTCTGTGTTGTTATCCTTTGGAATTCCAGCTTGGTAAGAATGAAGAAATCATGAGATTGCTGTGAATAACAAGCTTAACATGGGTCAACAGTGTCACAATATTGCAATAAAGATCATCAGCTTTTGGACTGTATAAACAAAATGTAGTCTGAATGATACATGAAGTAATTCTTGCAGCGCATTCAGCACTGGTAAGGTCTCTGGTGGAGTACTGCCAAGTTCTCAGAATGGCAATTAAAGAAAGAACAAAGTAAGAGTGCCTAAGAAGGATCCAAGGCTCAGGCTACATAACCTAGTAGGAAATGGGTTTTTTATTTTAATGAAAGTTTAGTTTTAATAACAGCCTACAAATACAAAGAGTCATAGAAGCAATTGCATGTTGACTCCTTGCAGGGAGTTAAACAGAGAACACCACTTGTTAGTGAGAACACTCCTTTAGGATTTGTGTGCTGTTCTTTTGAAATGTCACAGTGCTTTGGATTCAACACCAGAAAGAGACCTTAGAGATCATCAACTCCAACTGTACCTCTCTACTACTAAATCATGTCCCCAGGCACCTCATCTACCCACGTTTTAAATGCCTTCAGGGATGAGGACTCAACCTCCTCCCTGGGCAGCCTCTTATGGTGCCTTTCTGTGAAGAATTTTTATTTTATCTAATCTGATCTAATCTAATCTTCCCCTGACACATTTTGAGGCCATTCCCTCTTGTTCTATCACCCATAACTTGGGAGAAGAGGACAGCTCCCACCTCTCTGCAAAACTCCTTTCAGACAATTGTAGAGAGCAATAAGGTTTCTCCTCAGCCTCCTCTTCTCCAGGCTAAACAGCCCCAGCTCCTTCAGCCACTCCTTGTAAGACTTGTTCTCTAGCCTCTTCACCAGCTTCATTGCTCTTCTCTGGACACGCTCCAGGACCTCAATGTCATATAACACAGATCTGTGAAGGAGCAGAAGGGAATAAACTGATGTCAGTAATGGAGGGCTTACCTCCATTATGCAAAGGATTGTGAAAAGCATGGGAAGAGATTACTTTGAAAGACTATTGAGTTTTTATTTTCAGAGCGTTTGTGTTTCATAACTTGTAGAAGAAATATTTTTTATAAATATTAATGTAAATATTTAAGTTTGTCTTGGAACAGGGAGACAGATTGTGTCAACTAACAAGGTCTCCAGAAGTCCAGATTTTCTACATAAACACAACAGAAAAGATATGGGGCTGCCAAGAGTATGGCACTCAGCTTGATAAAATATGCATTGGAGGGGAGAGGAATCTTAAATCAGATTTTGTAAAATGGCATACAGATTCTCTAAATCATCATAGGCATCAGCAGAAAATAAAAGGCCAAGGTTATGTAAAAGTCTAATCTTTTTCTCAATCTCTCAAAGTCTCTCTTTTTCTCAATCAGTCTTCAAGATGGCAAAATTGAACCAACACGGAGTAATAATTGCACACTCCTCCATCAGAAGACCGTCTGTATTTAAGATTCTGATTTTTGCTGGTCAGTTGTACATTTGCTAAGACAGATTGTAAAGTACCAGTTTATGACTGTAATAGTAGGAATAAAATATTAGCAGCATTTGATGTAGGAAGGATGTATTATTCTTGTTTCAGATCAAATTTTCACTTGGCCTGCATAAAAACTATGAACTTTGTCAGGAATTGTCAATAATGGTAGAGAAGGAGCCATTTTCTGAACAAAAGAAAGCAGATTATTGAAAACTGGTCTTGCCACCAAAGCTGTTCTGTATGGGGGAATTAGAAAGACCATTCTAAACCATTTGACAGGCAGGAGGGGCTGCTGTCCCTAGTACAAAAGGGGCACCAGTCAGTGCTGCTTCTCCAAAACCTAGTGTAAAATAGAACTGCAAACTAGCAAGGCTGACATGCTCTCAGCTTTGATGAAAAAACAACCTGCTGAAAAATTTTTGAACGTAAATCAATATTGACTTCACTAGCGATTATAATGAAGAGAATGGCACTCAGAGATGCTCCAACTTCTTTAAACAGAATTAGAGGAAACAGTCCTCATAGAAGGTAGTAAATAATGAAAGCAGTATGTGTCATCATGTAACAATCATGGTGTAGTGACAGGACTAGGGGATATAGTTTTAAGCTGAAAGAGGGGAGAATTGGATTAAATATTATGAATGCATTTTTTTCCTGTGAGAGTGAAACAGGTTTGCCTGAGAAGTCATGGCTGCCTCATCCCTGGTATTGTTCAAGGCCAGGTTGGATGAGGCTTTGAACCTGATAGAGTGGGAGGTGTCCCTGTCCATGGCAGTGGGGGTGGAACTAGATGATCTTCAAGGTCCCTTACAACCCAAACCATTCTATGATTGTATGATTCTAATTCTATACTCCAGATCCAGTCATGCAAACTGATGGGTCTTCCCTTCTCTTATGGCCTTTGAAACTTGCAGGACAAGGACATGCACATTCTTTCCCACACCCCAGAGTAGCCTAGCATTGTATCCATTACAAAAAAAGTAATTTTATATATTAAGAGACGACACGATCAGGAGAGTAAGAATGGGCTATCCATTGTTTTACACCTGTGTCTTTGAACCTATTCTCTATCACTGACTTGCTCGAGCTCCATATATTCTGAGCATTTTGTTACATGGGGCCTCAGGAAGGAGATCATGCAATATATCAGCCTCCAAATGTCCAGCACAGACTTGCAATCCTCATGTCAGTTGTTTTATTGAAATAAATGGAACTGCTACTATGAAAAAAAACTGCAAGGAGTTGGGTGTCAAGCTGAGAAATAGGCCAGTGATAACAAATTTTTTTTTAAAATGCTGGATCACTGTCATAAGTTTTCACAGTTAAGCGGCACTGTATAGCATGGCATTCTTGATCCACACTGCTGTGAAATTCTAAGCTAAAAAACCACTTATACAAGTCCAATTCCCAGTAATGGTGCACAACTATTTTGGTTTGTGCTGATGTCTGCACATTTTGGATCCAGTTAACAAAATGGTTGAGGCTAATGAAAAGGAAGCAGGAGGCCTGCTTTTGGTTGGCTGAGGGAGCTACTGTGCTTAGTATCAGCTTGCAGTTTTGTCCTGAATGCTAATCACAGGATCACACAGAATCACTAGGTTGGAAAAGACACACTGGATCATGGAGTCCAACCACTCCTACGAACCACTAAACCATGCCCCTCAGCACCATATTCACCCATCCTTTAAACACCTCCAGGGAAGGTGACTCAACCACATCCCTGGGCAGCCTTCGCCAGTGCCCAGTTACCCCTTCTGTGAAATTTTTTTTCTGATGCCCAGCCTGAACCTCCCCTGGCAGGGCTTGAGGCCATTCCCTCTTGTCCTGTCCCCTGTCACTTGGGAGAAGAGGTGAGCTCCCCCCTCTCCACAACCTCTTTTCAGGTAGCTGTAGAGAGCAATAAGGTCTCCCCTCAGCCTCCTCTTGTCCAGGTTAGACAACCCCAGCTCCCTCAGCTGCTCCTTGTAAGACTTGTTCTCCAGCCCCTTCACCAGTTTCATCGCTCTTCAACATCCTTCTTGTAGTGAGAGGCTCAGAACTGAACACCGTATTTGAGGTGTGCTCTAATGCTTGCTCCCTCAGGATCCAGGCCTATTGCACCTAGTATCTATACCTAATACTGGGGGAAACTAACTCATTATTATCAGGAGTTTAACCCCAGTTACCCCTTTTTGTCCTTGAGTAACCACTTACCAGCATTAAAGAGGCAGCATAGTCAAGTGCACATATATCTTTGCCAACCAACGTATTTCTAGTAGCAGACTGAAACTCTGCTCTGGCAAAGAGAGAGGTAGGAGATGCAAGCTGTTACGGTGCTATACAGTAAAACGTGGTATGGACTCATGATAACAGCTTTAGAGAAGTGCATGTGAATGCACCTTGAAAATTGTTTGATACAGATTTTGGATCAGCAATACCACACTATGTAGAGTTGCTTTATAAAACATAGTAACAGCTGTTAAAAGGATGAGGTCTTCCCTGGCAGTGGGAATAAACCTCTCAGTCATGAACTGCATCTCTCAGCAGTTTGTCCTGCGCGTCTTGCATCACATGCTGTCGTCTTGGAGTCATGAGTCACTTGCTTCAGCTCCCACTGCTCAGGGATATCGGTTTGGCAGAGCTATTTTGCTGCACAGTTTATTCCCCAGGGAAACGTGCACACAAAGCAGTGGGAATTCAGGCCACTGCTGTGCTGGAAACAGAACAGATTTGCATTCGATTTCAAGCTGCAGGGAGTACACGCTAAGTTGACTAATACCCCACTATTTTTAGTCCTGTTACCTGGGTAATGGTAATTTAATTTTGTTCTTTTCTTTCAGTGGTTACAAAAAGCTTTTCTACTTTAAATTAACCTTTAAAAATCTGAATGAAATTCAGCAGGTTCAGAATCAGTGTCATTTTTCCAGTTAGCATCATTTCACTGTTTAGCAAGATAGTGGTAACAGAGGACAGATTTCAAGAGCCCAAGAGATGCTAGCTCAGTTCCAGGCTGGAAGTTCCTTTCTAATTTGTTCTTCCTTCTGCCTGTGCTATTAGGGGACAATTCTCCCCACTGTGGTAGCTTTGATCATTGTGAATAGTAGCCATGGCTAACTTAGGCAGTTCTGAAGATTTCCTGTTTTCTTCCTTCTTCGTACAAAATTATATCAGGAAGATGAAATTAGCAGACAATTAGTGGGACAGGATTTCATATCAAACTTCTATTAGGAGTTTCAGAATGATCCGAGGTCCACCCTCCGGCACTGCAACTCGCACAAACAGCCAAAGTTACAAGAAATCAGAAGAAATGAATCATTAGTTTCCATTCTTTCCTGAAACCGAAGATAAATCCAGCTTAAGATTCTCTTGTCAAAGAGCAGCAGTTCCAAAGCAGCCCCCCCACACTCTAGCAAAAGTAAAAGGGATAAAATGAGAACCTAAGACTACAGAATGTTAACATGAGCAGTGCACTTGTGTGCAAGACACAGGATGTGGATTCAGGCAGCTGGAAAGGGAGGGCCAAACCCCAGTACATTGTGTTAGACTTATCTCAGTCTTTTACCTAAGTGAAAGGAAGATGCTTCAAACAAGATTATTTCTTATAAGGACCTTTCATCTTTCCTGATGTGGTATCTGGGGTTTGAAGGAGAGAAGAGAAAATGCTTTATGAAGTGAAAAACGTCCAGCAAGATACTGGTAGGTTTCATAAGAAAGGTTTTTCTCCAGGACAGCTAACAACCTCTATACTTCAATAAGCAAAACTAATACAGAAAATATATGAAGGCTACATGAGATAGATGGGCAAAGACTAAAAGTTTCCATCTAGTCTTGGCAGTGATGTGAGGTGCCCATTGTTATCAGCAGCAATGATATTCTCCTTGGCAAATTAACATCATCGACCACAGCTGCTAAGAAATAATAATCAAAATTTTCTGTATCATGTGCAAGTCCTAAACAGGCCAGTGTACAGCTGCAAAATCCCATGGCTGGCATTACAATACAATATAATATTTCCTGTTCTTAGCAAACAACCGTGATGGAGTTCAGGTCCTTGAGAGCCAAATTTGCAGCCTGTGAATGTCAAACAGCAATTTCTTCCCCTCTTGCTGTAAAGGGCTCCTGAGTGGATTTCTAAGCGAGAAACAGTGGGCGCTCTTTCCTCACTGTCAGTTTATTTGAAGGCAGTGCAGACCTCTCTTGAGTGATTCCCATTCTTCCTTTCAAAGCAATTAAAACCAGGGAAAGACTCGAGGGCTTTCTTTTCAGAATCAACTCCATGGCAATACTCTGCAGAGACAAGTAGACATTACTGGATTATACAAGTGTTTACAGTTTCAGTCTTCATTTTATAGCAGATGCCCCCCAGATGTTTACGATAGCAGCAAAGCCTACAAAAGTATGAGTCGAGAGTGGAATGAGATTTGCTCCCTAAACTGAGTTTAGAATTCACTTCCCTGGAGAACTTAACTCTTGGCACTTCCATGTTTTTCAAATATCCATTTTAAAGAGATGGGATTTAATCAGAGATTCTCTCCACATCCTCACTGCTTTGTAGAGCAAAATTTCCCTCACTGAATGCTATTTTAGTACTGTATCCTCCTCTCAGCAGGACCACAGAGAAGGGTCCAGACTGGAGCCCAACCAAGTCTTCGTTAAACTAAAACTTTCAACAGTGGAAGGAAATTCTAAGAAACCATGCACCCAGAAACCTTACTGGACTTCGGGGAGCAGTCTGGCCTTTTTGTTATTAAGATCTTCAACTCCAGTTTCAGTCTTTCCCCCTACTGATATAATTCTTTGTCTTTCTGACCTTGTACACGTGTTTTTGTGCTGTGTATTACACTCATCATTGCGTTAGCCCCGTTAGTCTTCAGGGAAGGCAGACCATATAAACAGCCATAGCAGCTTTTCAGCATTAAATATGGCAGGAATGCAAGCAGGAGACAGTCTCCAAGACTGCAGAACTTGTACTCAGATTCAAAACCACACAGTGAACAGAATCCAAACCTCCCAGGGCTTTACTTCGATTATGCAAGACAAATATCAGAAAGAAAAATGTAAATAAGGAACAGTTTAGCCTAGGAATTGTGCAGTTGCACAAGGTTACATGTTCTGAGTGGAACACTGCAAAACGTTTGTGAAATTGGCTAGTGTCTGCTGGTGTCGAATCCAAAACACTGCGATATTTCAAAAGAACAGCATACAAATCCTAAAGGAATGTTCTCACTAACAAGTGGTGTTCTCTGTTTAACTCCCTGCAAGGACTCAACACATAATTGTTTTTAGATAGGATTTTAAGCCTATGCCTTAAAGCTCTAAGAAATGTTCAAACAGCATCTTACATAGCAAAGAATCTCACAAATGCCTTAATATTTCTGTGTTTTTTTCTAGTGTGGGGCCAATATCAGAAAGACAATCTGGAGGTGCTACAACTTGAAGCCTACACGTCAGAAATAAGGAACATAAGCAGCTCCTCAGAATACAGTCAGTCTCATCTTTTTGGAAAATCAATTTCTGTAAAATAATTCATCTTCCTAGATGAAATGAAGGTAAGCAGGATTCCAAAACAAGGTTTGGAGGTTTCTCAACGGCTCTTTAGAAAGGCCTGTGAAGGAACCGAAGGTCTTTCCTCTTCTGTATCAGAAAGACATGCCAAAAAAGAGGCTATATTAAGCAACCACTGCACAAAATGGTGTTGGAAAGTATTGTTACTGTCTCTTGGATCTTATCTACAATAATTAAGTGTATTATTTGCAATATATAGCAATGTTTTTGCAGATGAGGCAATTTTTTTTTCTTCCTCAAACTGCTCTGTGCTTTTACACACACAAAATGCTTGAGTTTGGGTCCTACAATATGTGTTCACCATAATTTCAGGGACAAGAGGAAAAAAAAATTCTTCCAATTTCTCTCACCTGAATGAGAATCTATAAAACCTGGGATGCAGCCATTACCGGTGCCCAACTGCAGCAGATTGGTCAAATACGCTGAAGGTTTTTTGTGGAGATCATAGAATTATGATGTTAATAATTTTATCTGTTCAACCTATGATATTGTACACATGCAAGAACAACTTGCTCTGTATTTTACGTGCCCCCCTGAAATGCTACTCTCCCATCTCCCATCCCCCAGATTTAGAGATACCCAAAATACAATGTCCACAAAAAAAAGATGGTTTATTGGACTAAAGGATGCAATGCTTAGACACTGTATTTGTATTAACAATGCTGTTGCGGAGGTCCAGAAAATGACACATGGACTTTTTTCTTCTGCCTGTAATTTAGTCTAAGCACAGAAAATACATGATATAGAGAGCATTTGATGACACAGAGGGCATTTGATGCTTTCCAAGTCACACAGCTTTGATAGACTATAAAAGATCTTGCATACCCAATAATTTAAATCTCATATCAACTTTTTGCCTTGCTGAATTCATTTTGTGCTTTTGGATTCTCTCGATGCTATAAAGGTTTATAAACTATTAGAGCTTGAGAAGTACAAAGTTGATCAAATTCATGACAAAAATGTAGAGACAATCATTACAAAACACTTCTTCAAAAGGTGTGTCACTCTAACTTGGACTCCAAAAATTACTGGCAGCTGCAGAGCTAGAATAACACTATGAAAAAATCTACAAAGTGACATCAAACAGGTCAGATCAGTTTTTCTTCTCTCTTTTACTATCCCTACATCTCTCCTTACAGTACCATTGTGTCTGTGTGGTACATATCTCAGGTGTTACATGTATTTCCCTTTTTTTTGCCTTCAACATTTATCAGAATTATCACTACCCCAAGTATTTTGGGGAATGTATTCCATTTAACCCAATAATGCAAATTAAACTGCATTTGACAATGCTTGGTTTATGTTTGAGAAGTTGTCCTGAATGAAATTACAGACGCCACCAAAGACAATAGACACTACATCCATATATTTTCAAAATATTCCACCAGTTTCGTGGCACAGATGGATTAGGCACGAATCCCAAAAAACAATCACATCATTAAAATTTTAGGGAAAAAAATGAGTACCATTTCTGCCCTGTTTAGCACTGGCAACAAAATATTCAGACAAGCAACAGGTTCAATGGATCCACAACCTACAGAAAAAGATCCAATCAACCATTTAAATACACTTCTGTAATAGGTTATACGTATTAAAACCAAAACCAACCAAAACCAAACCCCAAAGTGCCCTGAGCCTGGATTTTTCTGTGCACACCAGATCAAGCTACTGATCGTTTGCATCCATATCCTCAGAGGAATACGGCATCTTCAACCTAATGCAATAACAACCATGCATGTACAAATGCTTTTATGTGTCATCCACAAGAGACTTCTCACCCACAGCACAAAATAAACAGTACAACACATTGAACAGTCTTTGTTAAATCCTACCATCATCTTGTCAAAAATATTGCATTATGCTAGTATACAATGAGATATTTTTAAAAAATTCAATGAACAATAATTGCTCAAACAGTAAGCATTATCAGTTTTATCAGATGTATTCTCCAGAGCTCTTTACTGATCAGTCAAACCAATAGAAACTAAATTAAATTCAGTCCTTCACTTTAAATGAGAAAAGACAAAAGTACAATGACTTTAACATTTCCATGCTGGTACCACAAACCATGGACTGTCACAAACTGAGTACAAAAACTGGCACAGATTAGAACTGAGCAACTGAGACCAACCAAGTACACAAGTACTGACGAAACTCTAAATGAGCTACAAAAGAAGCAGTTTTAGTCCAGTTGCTTTTGGGAAGTAATCTTGCAGAGGACAGCCAGCATCAAAGAAAGGCAAGAAGTAATATTGAAGTATGCAAATAAATTATGTCATAAAATTTAATTTTGCTGGTTGACGTATCACAGAATCATAGAATGGTCTGGGTTGGAAAGGATCTTAAAGATCGTCCAGTTCCAAGATATTTCCCACTAGAAGCAGCTGAATGTTTACCAGTTTCCATAGCACATGGTAATGAAGTGTATCTACCCTCTCTCTTATAGGATCTCAGAAGTTACTGGTGGGAAGCTTCATAAACAGCTTTGCTCTGGCACCAGGCTGTGCTTTGAAGCTGAGCTTTAACACAAGAGATCTGCTGCAAAGCCTTTGCCTCATTTGCATAATTAAAACTTCCAAAGAAAGATTTCAAATCTTCCAAACATATCAAGCAAGTTTTTATTTTCATTTTCTCTCCCCTTCCTCAAAGTTCCCGCTTGGAATACATTAATAGTCTCTCACAGAAA
The DNA here is from genome assembly GCA_013389865.1 of Piaya cayana. Classification (NCBI taxonomy): domain Eukaryota; kingdom Metazoa; phylum Chordata; class Aves; order Cuculiformes; family Coccyzidae; genus Piaya; species Piaya cayana. Next base: position 71,262 of record WAAB01006795.1, read on the forward strand.
TACACTCGGTTCTTTAGCAAAGAAGCAATGAAAAAACTAAATATGCACAGTAGTAATAAAATATCCATAAAAATTTAACACAAGGAAACGCTGCAGAAAGATTCTCCTGGTTCTACATCAAAATCAAAACCAAGCTGCTTGTGCTGTAGTTTTACCCTGTACTGGCAGGCATCAAAGCTTTCCTAGAGATGTGTGTCCTAGCTGAAGATGCATTACACCGATCTAGCTCACTTCAGTACAATCAGAGGTTCATTCACTGAATGAGATCTGAGTTGTGGTAACATGTGGTGACACCAGCTGCTAAAGTAGAAAAGCAGGAGTCTTGTCAGACCTTCAGGAAAGGCAGCAGTAGGGGTGAGGGGCAGACTTGGAAATACCAAAGATTTCTCCTGCACGAGAGCATTATTTCAGTTACAGTAAAGAGAAGAAGTCAACTTATAACATGCCCAGTGTAAGTCAGCTTTGGCACTTGTGTCGCTGAAAACAATGTGGCGACTGTTCCCAACCCAGCAGGCAACCAGCTGTGAAGGTTTGTTTGCAACAGTGACCACTTGAGCAGCTAGGCTTTTCTTACCCCAGGGAAAATTTGCTTACTATCTGTAAAGCTACTCAAACCCAGCTGTTATTAAATAGAGACTTGAGGTAATCGTTATTTCCAGAAGAACAATTAACAGGATGCCAAGGGTGACACATGAAAAATGGTGGGGTAAGATTTTAGAATGCACGAGCAATGAGTAGGTTTAAAAATCTACATTGCCTTTTTCCATTTTAAGCACTGTCCAATGAAAGGCAGTTTAATAGCATAAAGCGCAAGTTTAAAAGAACTGGCTTAAAAAAAGTCACCAGGACAATCAAACCCTGAACATTCCTTAACTAAATGACCAAGTCTCTTGGGAATGACATGAGCAGAGACCATACTTTTTAGATCAAACCTGAGTGAGGACGGGATTCCATTTCTTTTCTGTAAATTGACAAAACAAGTATTTCAAAATACAGCTAAAGTGGTGTCAAAATAGTGATGACCCAGGTCACAATCAGAATTTTGTATATACAATCGGTATTAACTTAAAAAAATAAAGAAGCTCAAAATACCTCCAGAGAACATTCTAGGTTAGCAAAATGTCCTGTACAAAAGTAGGCCACACTTGTTTGTTTAAAAGAAGTCCACAGCAGCTGGTCTCTTCTTAGCTGATAGAGTAAATGGTTTCTTCGTTTGAGGCTCCCTTGCTGGCGTACCTGCGGGCGACTTCAGCACCCCGTGCCGGGGTTTCTGCTCAGGATTGAAAGCCACACGGGAGGGTCCCTCAGGGCTCACTAATATACTCTTGTCAGTCTTTTTAAATTCTGTTGAAAAACAAGCAAACAAGTTAAAAGAATACAACTCCTGGAATAACTGTGCCCATCAATCAACTGCGGAACTTCTCAACTCTGGAAGTCTGCCTTAGTCCATCACTAATGATCAGAAGCCCAAGACTGAAAAAGTGGAGAGGTGGTGGTGAAGCACATCTGTTAGCAGAGTCCCTTTGAGAATGGGGTCTGTTGCAATCCACAGAGGGTCTGAACTCATAGCTACACAGACCACCAGAGGCTCTGGGCCTACTCCTCAGATGTAAGCTAACCTGAAGAACACCACACTTTTTTAAAAGGTGATGTTGGGTAAGAAGTGTCTCTAATCTGACTGTTAAACGGAACTGCTCTGTGGACTTGGTTATCCTTTTTGCTGGCAGACAGACACTGCTTTCTCTTATATTAACATGAAGATATATATTTAAACCCACTGTTTTCCATTTGAATTTTGCCTACAGCCCACCTCGGAGAGTTAAAAAAATTGCTAAATGAATATATGGAATCAACTTCTATGCTGTGGAGCAAGATATTTATTTAACAGGGAAAACAATATCTGCTTACGTGTGGGATCCAGAGGGGAAATGACATTTACCTACTCATTACCACAAACAGCCATGGTAAAACTGACACTTGGCTATTCTACAGCCTGAGCACATCAGCACCTTCATCCTGGGAAACAGATGTGAGCAACAAAGACTGGGAAGTGCATGTGTTTCACTAAGAGGTGCTCTGCTGAGCAGGAAGGTGAGCCTATCCCTTTTTACTGCACTGTTTTCTACCCCTAGCGCTCTTCTGCAAGTCAGCACTGCAGTGCCCTGGCATCGTGCACATCTAGCTGTTGGGCTCAATGTCCTAAACCTTACCATCTCCTCTGGACAGGAACATAAGGATGGTTTGTAAACTATATAGAAATATTGAGACAAAAAAGGCTCAGAATCATCCTGTTCTAAAGAGGTGGAGAGCAGAGGTGTGTATGAGTGCATACAGCATCTCCCTTCCTCAGCTAAAAGAGAGGCTGTGGAACCAGACTGATGTGTTAGACTCACCAGCAGTCATGTTTTTATTCAAGCCAAATGTGACTTTTTTGGAGCTGGACGACTGCAGCTTGTTCAGCTATAAGGCAAAAGAAAGACGTGAAAATAAGATTTCAGAGAAAATGCTATGAGTACTTTTATAGCTTTATCCCATTAAAAATGATGCAAAACAGCCTACTTCATTTGAGTTAGAACTCCTCCAACCCTCTGGCACTGAGCCCTGCTAAGACAGGACTGTTTTTCTAGCCAAAAGCAAAAATATTTGTAGAGAAATCACATACTGTCCTTAGAGTCATTACATAATTAAACAACAAACAAAAAGATATTTTTTTTGTTAAATACACTGGTTCCACTGCACTTGGGACTCAAAGCAAGCTTGAAAACATATGTTTAAAAGGTTTAGGATAGAGGGAAGTCTTTTGAATCCCTGTACTGTAGCGCGACTGAAAGTCAGTTTTATGCTCTTGCTTTCTTGATAAACGAGCAGGTTCAGAATGGTGTCCTTTCAACTAGAAGGTATTTTTGAAAGCAGAGGGAAAGGAAGAAGAGATTTTAAAGATGCCTCCAACTCCTTTTCTGAACTTGTAGGGCCACGCGTGACTTTGTCTACAAGGGAATGCAACAGCATTTCCAGTTTTATTTGCCCATGTTAGGAAACTAATGCAGAGTGGGAAAGACTGCAATGAGTGAGGTCACACCTTTCACTGGGGCACGTAGTTTGGGAAGAGAACTGTGTCCAGGCTCTGCTACCACCTGTGAGATCACATTACCTGCATGGATGCTCTGGTGGAAGAGATGGAGCATCTGGCTTTCTTGAAGAATACGGGCTTTGGTGAAGTTGATTTTTCAAATTTTACAAAATCACTTCCTGATTTTGCTTTCCTTTTCTTTAATGATGATAGAGCAGCACTGCTTTCCTATTAAAAAAAGGGAAATGAAAAGATGCTCTCAAATACAGAAGTTCTCTAGTTACTATATCTAGTATAATTATCAGCGCTCAGAGATTACCACGTGTGGCTTCTCTATAATATTGCCACAGCTTAGAGAGAGCTAGCTGGTAGTCACATAAGTTAATCATCACAGTTAACTCTTGGGAGTTATCTTTGCATGACTGAATACAAAAGTTCAAGGCAAGCTCTGCACAGAAATACAACGGTCATTGCAAAGCAAAGAAGGAAGAATTTGCAATACTTTTGCCTGGTCTGTCAAACATCTTTTCTTCGTGTGTACGAGGCTGCCTTAAAATTGACCCAGCTCTCCTGCACTATGTATAATCCTGAGAGAGATGGGCTTTTTTCCCTACCCTTAAGTAAAATCTCTTCTGTGGTACCTCTGGATGCATCAGATACAGAACTAATGAGCAAACCCCAGATTTGGGCGAAGAAATTTTGGAGAAAAAAGAAGTGGAACATGAAGCCTGTGTACACTCTCAGGAATCCAGCTATTGTTTGCTGCCTCAAACTCATACCGAGGATTGCCATTTAAAGCAATGCTTCTCTCCATCACAAGGCAATTCTTAGGACCTGTACTGACAGTGCCACTAATGAAATGCAACACTGCAGAGCTTTCCAGCCTGTTTTCTACAGGGCCCAAATATCTGTGGAAGACTGTGAGGGGAAGTTTGGCTATGGATCATATCAACCTCCTTCTGAAGGAAGTCTGCAGCCGTGCTGTGGAAAATTTCCAGGGGATATAGCCTCCTTCAATTTGAAAATCACTTCTGCTTTATTTAAAGTTAAAAAACCATAAGTATTTTAGCTTTCTGTACTCTGGAGACAATGGCAGAATAATGCTGAACTTGTTTCATCTTCCTCTTCTCCTTTGCTGCCTCCCTCCTGATATTTGAAGCTAATTCTTTGGAAATGCATGTTGATTTTGAAATCAAGGATCAAAACATGCCCCTTGTGACTTCTGGCCAAAAGACCAGTATTACGTAACTAAACCCAGGAAATAAAATTACACATTATTTCTGAAGAAATGAAAACAAAATTAGCAAAGCCTAATTTCCTCCACATTTGTGCACTTTAGCTTTACCCTGCCCTCTTTCTTACACCAATACTCTCATTCTCCTCCTGACTCGTACTCTTGACATTCCTCTCCTTGTCGAGGTCCCCTGGCTCCCACTTCAACACACACATATCCACAGCTACCTGGATTGGGCAAGAGTGAGCAAATCCTCTAGTGTCTCTGGAATTACACATGGGAAGAGTAGAGCCCTAGCCTGTCTGGCCAGCCAACACACAACTTCTGGAATCATGTTGCCTTTCCCTCAGTGTCTACACTAATTTGTGCCAACAACCTATTTCCATGAAGCTTGCAGGAACTTCCTTGAGATTCTGTTGCCGGTTTTTGAAACTGTTGGTCAGTTGCAGTAAAGTTTTACAAAGGGAGATGGGAGTGGCATTATTGTATTTTCTTAGAAACTAAGCTTTTATAGAGAAAGAAGGGCAAGGTATGCAACGTGGAATATTTAGGCAAGAGGAGACAAAGCCAACAGTTCCTACTTCAGAAGCCCTGGAGTGGGAAAAATGCAGTTTGCATACTGGGGAAAGAAAAGTGCTTTGTTTCTTTGTTCGCAGTATTTCATCATGAAACAACAGAAAATGCCGAAGTGATTTTAATACTATTTTAGCAATGTTGCAAAACACGTTTCTTTCTCCCTTGAAGGATGGAGTGGTTATATCAAATTAATATATGCAGTTGGACTACTTATAACTAACCATACGGTTTTAAACTGAAGTCAGAGCTGAGCTAATAGACTAATAACATGCACTTTTTAGTCAGAGGAAGATGGAGCTGGTTTGCATTCTGAATCTTATCTATTCTTTATGAATTCTCTTTCTCCCAAAGTGAGATTACCAGTAAGACTTCCAAGAATACGACTGAACCCCTAAATGTGTTCAGGTGAATAGACACACAGGAAATGAGCAGTTAAAAGAAATTCAGTAGCAAGAGAGAGAAGAAACTCCTGCCCTCTCTCTTCTTGCCATGCTACCAAAAATACACAGTGCGAAATAATTCTTGACTCTCAAACTGCTGAGTGAAATCAACCCTATTCTACCCATAGCAAGAAGAAAATGGAGGTGGGAGGTAGAGGGGGAAGAAAACTATCTTGGTTCCAAACTACAAGACGAATTTTTGAAGACAACTACAATCAAGCCTTGAAAAAATATATAAGGATATATTCTTATGTATAAGAAACTGGACATTCATAAATGCAAACATACAGCCATTGATGACACTGAAGGTCCATGTCCTATCGTCTGTTTGCTCTTACCCCAAATACTTTCCCTACACAGTATTAACAATTTGTTTAGGATGGTGAAATGAGCTAGCAAAAGAAACCACTAATATGCCCTTTGTGAACATGCTGTAAGGTCAACCAGAGACCCAATGCAGAAGAATCATTAATCCAGGGACCAAAAAACAGGAACAAAAAAGAAGAAATAAAGCAACTCTATACCCTAACAACCCAAATTTCAGCTAGATGAGTTCCTTCAGCTGTGTAGCTGGCACAAGCTTTAGTGTCATTGTACAGGAGGGTGTAAAACTGTGGCTATGGGTGTGGATTGTTAGGGAACTGAGTTCTTTTCAGTGACAATGTATTGGTAACATCAGTACGTAGCATGCCCACAAAGCCCCATGCTCAGAAAGCTAAAGTCAAATTTGAAAACAAGCCTGGTGGTTTGAAGAAGACAGAGAAAATAATGAGATCTACATACCCCCTTCCTGCTTTTCTTGCACACAGTCTCCAGAACTCCATTGGCTTCAACAGTGTTTAGCACCTCTTTTACTTTTCTCTTCTTTTTCAAGGTTGTTGCTTTCTGGATGGAGCCTTTCATCCCTTCCAAACTGACTAGCTTTGTAGTTGTCATCAATTTGACCTTTTTCAAGGGTGCAGATTCAGAGTCTGCATCTCCTGACAGGGTCCCCAGCAAGCTCTCCTTGTTGGATTTCACGTCACTTTGCTGCAAAAGGGTATCCCCGTTCACCAAGACAGCCCCTGCTTTCTGCTTCTTCTTCACAACTTTAGGAGTTAACGGTGTGACAGATGGGCTGACATTCCCTGCCTCGCTGACATTAGCTGGTCCATTCTGACATGCTGGTTTTACAGGAACATTCTGCATTTTCGGGTTCATTTTCTTCAACTGACTCTTTTCACTTGCTTCTGCGTCAGTTGGGCTGGGCTGTGCAGAGGTAATGTGGTTTTCTGTGGTGTCAGTGTTTACATTTGTGGTCTCATTGGCCTCATTTAATAGCAATTTCTTTTTCTTCCTATCCTTGTTATTTTCTGGCGCTTTCCCCTGGCTAAAAACATTAGATCCAGATGTTTCAGCTATTTCCTCCTCACAATTTCCATCAGCTGTTCCAGAAGCAGCACTTGGGCTGCCCTTCTTCTTCCTTTTTTTCCTCTTCTTCTGGTGAACTGATGCCTCCTTTGTACTTGACATCTCTTGTTCATCCTCCACATCTACCCCAAAAAGAATGCCACATAACAAAGATGTGAAATACAAAGGTGCTTACAACAACTGTATTCTGTTCTTCCCCCCACACCTTGTTTTTCTTTTTTTTTTTCTCTTTTTAATAGGTGTACTATTTTCTTGCTATCAGACCCCACAACAGTTATTTTAACAGCTGCCCAGGTCACTGCATTCCTCTGACGCCTAGCCTAATTAATATTTTGCTGACAGCCAACATCTAAGTCATTCCCTGTGGGAACCTTATTTTGTGTAACAATATCTCTAGAAAAAGTTATTACCCACTTGTTAACCCCTCTGAAAGACAACTCGGGTGTTCAGCAGTTTCGTGAGATATTTTTGGGTACGATTTGACTCATGCCACATCAATATAAGCTGTGATGCTAGAGGTAGTTGCACCTAGCTCTCAGTAATTCTCTTCAACTTTCCAGAAACATACCCGAATTCCTATATTCTAAACAGTCCTTGTATTTTAAGATGACTTGTATGTTTCTTTTTCTCTGCAGTAAATGCAGATGCTAAATGGAGCAATGCAAACTGCTTCCAGTTCTGCTTTTGACTGAAATTTTTGAAGTGATGCTTGCCTCAAAATTGGTAACAAAATTTCCACTTTCAAAGAGACCTTAATTTCACATTTAAGCTTCATCACAATATGATACAAATCAGCATATCCTAAACAGCAGGTTTGCCTTCATCAGAACAGCTTATATCTCATATTTTGCCAAACGACACAAGTGACTGCAGATAGTATCTCTTCTAAAGATTCATCTTGCCTTACCTTTTAATTTTTCCAACTTGTTTTTCTCCCAGGGCTTGGCAGCTTTTTTCTTTCGCCTTCCCCTGCTGAATTCATCATCATCTTCATCTGTAGACACCTCTTCAGGCAAATCTTGGGGGAAGATTCCTGTTGAAGAGGAAGGGTAAGATATCTGAAAACTGAAGTTCTATTTCTATCGACAGTTATGCCATTCATATACAACATAACTCGGACAGAAAGAAAATCTTGTTCCCCACTTAACCTAGAAGAAAAGTATATGAGTGATTCCTATTCAGCTAAAAATAATCATCTTTCATTTAAGGACGAAGTACAAGGGTTGCTCAAATTGTGATGAAGATTTGGCCACCCCACCAAAAATGTGTCATGAGTCTTAGTGAGATCTAAAAAGCCCCTACAAACCCCCCACAACAGTGTTCATGAAACACACATGCCAGAACACCTCCNGCGTTCATGAAAAACACATGCTGGAACACCTCCTATACGAGGACAGGCTGAGAGAGATGGGCTTGCTCAGCCTGAAGAACGTAAGGCTGCGAGGAGATCTTATAGCGACCTTCCAGCACCTGAAGGGGCTACAAGAAAGCTGGGGAGGGGTTGTTTACAAAGGCTTTTAGTGATAGGACTAGGGGCAATGGCTATAAACTGGAGAGGGGCAGAATTAGACTAGACGTGAGGGAGAACTACTTCACCATGAGAGTGGTGAGANCAAAATAAGAAAAAAAAATTGTAATACATATTGTACAGGAACATTGCGCATCCTTTAACGGAAAGAAACTGTTGTCTCTGCAAGCCACAGAGTCCTTACCTTCTGCCAAGTCCTGGAACCTGGAGGTGAGGAGGAAGGGAGAAAAGGGAAAACAAAACAGTGTTACTGGTTTAGTACCAATAATAACACTAGCAGCACTGCGTCACTATACTTATTATGGTTTGCCAAAATAGGAACAACATATTTTGCATGGGAAGTTACCAAGAGCTCATTCCAGAAGAGATCTGCCTTAGAAATCCAAAACCTCAAACCAAATCACTGAAATATTAAGAAAAGAGCAATTTAACACTTCCATAACCGTAATTTGCATCTCCCTGTCTAATGTCACATCCTGCAGCACAAACCCACCAAGTGCAGATACACCTCAGGTAGCTGCAGCTGTCTGGTATCAATGAGGAAGAGTAGCACAGGCTTCAGGCACCTCCCATGTGTTACACAGGGCTGTGAGACAAACCTACTCTGGTGACACGGTCACCAGGACAAGCGAGGGTTGGGAGAGAGCAAAGCAGAAGTTGTTTAGGACAAGGTGGCACATGCAAGGTGTATTCAACAGAACTCACTTTTTGACCAGCTTGTACAGGCGCTTTCTGTTAACAGAAGGTGTGTTTTTCTTGCTTGCCAATTCAAAGAGTTTGTCAGCAACAGCCTTATAATCAAACTGTTGAAGGAAAGTATGGCTTTTCTTAGTTAGCTTATTCATGCAAGATAACCCAATGCTAATGATGTCAACACTTTAAAGGATGCCTGTGCTACCTGAACAGCCAATTCTTTTGAACCTCAAGTACTTTTCCTCTGTTGAAATTCATACCCTCTTCGCACATGTACACTGACAGGTGGCATTAACAGATCAGCTAAACTCAGCGTGACTTTCTCAAACACTCTTAACCTTAATTCTTACTCAAGAGAAGGCAACCAGCTTCAAAACTCATACAAATATTTAGATAAATATCACATTTAAAGTGAGTCTTGTCCTAGTTATAGCTTAAAAGCCACAAACATGTGAAGACTACATGCCTGCAGGTGTGTTTGATTGCTGGATCTGTCAAAAACACTACACTACACTGAAGTGGGTCTCAAAAATCACAAACTGCAATGTTAACCCTTCTCCTAGGTGTTCCACCAGCCATTACTTCTCTTCTTATTGTCAATGAAACTTATGCTGATTGTTTCACCACCCACAGTGACTTGGCTTTCACCACACATTTTTGAACTCTTGAAAGAGAGAAGTAGAAAAAAGGAGAAATGGGAGAGAGGGGAAAAAGAATTCAGAATTTTAGATAGATTTCTTATAAACTACTCACAGAGTACATATTAAATAAATACCATCTTATGTTAAAGCAGGAGATTAAAATTTTAGAACACGATTATCTCATTAGCACCCTTTACTTCTGTACCTTTTAAAAGGGACAGAAAAAAAAGAAACCAGGGAGAGAGCACCAATGACAAAGCAAGCAAGCCACAAACCTGAAGAACTGCCCCAATACCATCATCATCATCATCTTCATTAATATCCTCCGTTTTTTCAGAGCTCTGTGCTGATTTTCTTGACAAACTTCTGTCTGCTATTATAAAATAAAGACTGAATATTAATGTTTAGCTGAAACAAACTGAGATAGCATGCACTGCTCTGACTGACAGAAGATTAAGTGCATTTTTCTTCATGCTGTCCTGTGAGCCTGGACCGACTCAAGTATTTTATGTCACTGTGATGCCATACACAACTGTGGAATTATTTGAATGCCTTTTAAAAAACTGTCTCTGTTCCAAATTACATCTGGATCAAAAACTTTCCTGCTCAGGTTGGTTCAGGTTTGTTTTGTTTTAAGTTTAAAACATCTCCAGAATGCAAAAACCTCATCTTCTTCAAAAATGTTATGGACATCCAAGAGTCAAAAGCCAGACTAGGTTATCATCTAGCACTGTTTATATCAGAAANTTCCCTGGAGGTGTTTAAGTTACGGGTGGACGGGGTCCTGAGGGACATGGTTTAGTGTTTTGTGGGAGTGGTTGGACTCGATGATCCAGTGGGTCTCTTCCAACCCGGTGATTCTGTGATTCTGTGATTCTGTGTACTGCCTGGTTTTAAAGAGACCATTGATTTTTGCAATGCGTTCTTTTGGGGTTACTTTGTTTAAGCACTTCTGAAGGGAAGACGGGAAAACACAATTATCCTTACAACACCTCAAACGCGGGTTTGACTGGTTCAGAGCAGAAATGTATTTTTAAGAAACAGATTTTTAAATCCTAGCAAGTGCAAGCAAGGCCATTCTGAACTTCCTCCTCACCTTTAGTGTTAAGCACCTCTTCACTTTCTTGTTTGTCTTCTTCAGACACATCCTCCTCATCACTGTTGCTACCCAACTCTTTCATTAGGTCCTCGATGGCATAGGGGGACTGATCCACAATGACGTCAAAGATACCAGTGACTACGGCAGGCAGCATCCCTCGTCTGCATTACAAGAAAGCAGGGATGCGAGTTAAAAGGCAGAAGTGTACACAGCCTCCTCTCTCATGTTAAGAAACATGGAAATTTGAAGGACACAGGGAAAACAGATAAAGAATCTGGCTGATCATCACTTTCATCTCATGATGAAAGCGAACCTTTTACTTCTGAAACAGCAGTCCTTTAATCCAAATAGTGTCCTGCCAATGTTACTCTCTTAAATTTCACTGTGTTTATATGCTGCTCTGTATTACACTTCAACAACAAAGACCCTAACCTGCTCAGCTGTCCTATGCATGTTTGAAATAAACAAAACCATACAAACCAAATCAACAGAGATTGACATAGCTCTTATAAATCCATGAAGGTTATCTATAGGTTTGATAAAAACAAGTTACCTTCAAATGACTGTGCACATCATTAGTAAAATATCCTTCTTTTTCCACAGTCTGAAGTTACTCTATAGCTCTTCTTCAATCAATTTATTACCTCGTTGAGTGGTTTAGGCAGAATTTCTTAATTCTTAAAACATATTTATAATCTCAGTAAACTTACTCCTTTGATTTGACAGCAAGTTTGCAGAAAGGTTCAATGAACTTGAGATTCTGGTCTGCTGTCAGCTATATGATTAGAAAGAAAAAAGTTATTAGTACAGTAAATATTGTAGGTGTACACTCAAATTCATGAATAGTTGGTACAGAGAGATCTTCCTTAAGAAGTTAAGTCAAAGTCTTTCAGCATAGTGTCCAATTCCAACTCACAGGAATATCCAGCGACTTTTTGTTGCCAGTAACTTCCAGAGATTCCCCGGGAGCATCATAAAAACACTGACTGCTTGGCAGACTTTCTTGTACTGAATAATGAAATATAACAAAGCTTCTTCTTTTAGATATAGAAAAAGGCAGGGAAAATGTAAATTTCATGTTCTTTCACAAAGAACGTCTGTAAGAGACATGAGTAAGTTCTGGGTTTCTCTTAACTGGACTGTTTGGGCCAAAACACCATCAGCAACACTAGTACTAAAAATAAAAATTTTTCCTTAAGTTCAATTTATGAGTGTCAGCTGGGATTTCAAATAGACCAGGGAAAGAATTTCCCATGCTCCCTGTGAGCGGCTTAGTTACAAAATGAAGATTTTGTGACTGTGGAGTTGCAGAAATTATTTGAGCTCCAAGTGCAGGCACTTCTCTTGGTCAGACATTTTCTCTCTCAACATTCCACAATCCAGAACCAGAAAACCTGCAGACAGAAGTGCTTTCAACACTGACTGCAAGGAATGCAAATGGAAAATTGTTAACAGCTTCATCCATAGCATGGAGATATATCAGATGCCAGAAACAAGAGGAGGTACACGAGCAGAAGCCTGGAACCAGGAACAGAGACACGGCACTAACAGGCTTTCAGTTGCTGCAAAACTATGCATCACTGTAACATCAGTTTTAAAGTGGAAGAGGGAGGATTTAAATTAGATATTAGGAAGAAATTTTATCCTGTGAGGGTGGTGAGGCACTGGCCGAAGTTGCCCAAAGAAGCCGCGGATGCCTCACCCCTGGAGGTGTTCAAGGCCAGGTTGGATAGGGCTTTCAGCAACCTGGTCTAGCGAGAGGTGTCCATGCCCAGGGCAGGGGTGGAACTGGATGATCTTTAAGGTACCTTTCAACCCAAACTACTCTATGATTCCATGAAAATCAAGGGCAACTGAAACAGCAATACACAGCAGAGAAAGGCAGAGGTCATCAGCAAACCAAACAACTGGACGTAGAGGGTAAATTGCTCAAAGCACAGTCAACGATGTTTGAAGCCAACAATAAAAAATATTAGACACTTTTGAAAGCTCACTTACTTCCTCTACTTAGGCTTTTTACAAAAGCAGACTGGCAAACATGTTCACACAAGGGAAATGCTGTTAAGTCATTTCAGTTGAAACAATCAAATGAGAATGCTCTAACTCTTCTATCACTATTCCCAACCTCAATTTGGAGCACCATACCAATATTCAGTAACTTGAGAGAAACTACTATATTCTCACTGTCTACATTAAGACATGAATAAAAGTAAAAGCATAGGTTGAAATAAGTCACTTTCTTCATGCTTATTCAATGCTGCAATGCTACATTTCAAATTGTTAGAACATACATAATCTAAAAATCATATTTCTTCTAAAATGCTGCCTGCTACAGTTAACATTGATCAGAAAGAAAACGACAGCGTGTCTTCTAACCTCCTTTGCACCAACTTTAGCCAATTCATCCAGATAGATATCAATGAGATGTAATTTTATTCCCATGGGAGCATCGCTGTCTGGGTCCATAATTTCCTTCATCAGCAGCTGCAGGAGGAGTTCAATTAGACTAGGAAATAAAAAAAAGAGATGAACAAGATATTACTATGCAATTGCTCCTGTTCTGTTTGCTTTGACAAAAAATCCTGGTCATTCACAGTTTTACCAGTTCTTTAAGACAACTGTCCAACACTTACACGAAATAAATACAGCGACTAATTTTCACATCTTCAAGCTAACTTTAAAAAAAATCCATCCGTAATCAGAACTCCTCACAGTCTGGATGATTTTGTAGCATCAGACAATCCACCCAACACAGTTCACTAGAGTTAAAATCACTGTTTTAAAATTCACACTTTAATCTGGACTGAAGTTTATTCTGTCATATGATTGAGAGCTTCTGCTATTTGAGCAGGGCATTCCAAAGACACAGCTGTCACATCTATCCATTCCATCCCTGGTGGGTAACACCTCTTATCTCTCTATTTTATGAGACGATTTTCATCTTGGTGCGCAGTCAAGAATTACATTTAATACTGACACTTCTTAAACTCATTTCAACTGTGTAGACTTTGCCTTGCTTAAGGCATGTTATCCACTGCCACTTAAAGCAAAACAACTATGCTTAAGAACAGATCGAGTGCTAGGACAGGCAAAATAAACCCAAACATCACAACAGCTCAAGCCAGAAGTGACTGAGTTGTGTACAAGTAGGACTCTGGCTCTGTTCAGTTATTGACTCTGGAGTGCTAACAAATACTGCTGGAGTGACATGGCTCAAAGGGACATGCTGGCATTGCCCCATCTAAGCAGCAATTGGGAGTTTGTTTGTTTGTTTTCTTTTCCTAAGGCTATTTTTCTTGCTTTCTTTCATGAAAATGAAGCTTTGTATATTCTAAGTCTTCTCCCCTGGTGTTCTCTGGGACCTCCCGCAATTTTGCTGAGAACAAACATTTCATGTTCCATTGAGAATCTGAAGCATTACAAATCCATAAACATTATTTCAGATTTACTTTAAAACTCCTTTCTTCAAAAGCAAAGAGAAATGGAAGAGATGGTAGGCAGCTTCTGCGCTCCACACAGGGAGGAGAGGCAGCTCTTGAGCACCCTCAATCTGCAAAGAAAGGAACCACGACCTTCTCTTCCTACGTGGCCTCTTGCAGTGAAGGGCCTCCTTCAGCCTTACACTGAAGCTGGAAAAAGAGAGCCTGAACACCTTGTTGGAGACGAGTCCTAGTAACCAAGTCTCTGCCATAGGAATGTGCGCATGGAAAATGGACTTTGGCTTTATCAAACCTCCTCTCACACTTTCTGTTCCAGTCAAGAAGGATTTTCATCTCTCCAACCTCTGGGCATTTACTCAATGCAAAATCAAAGTAGAACAGATAGGACGGGGTGTACTTTAGCTTTGCATTCCTTTCTGTTTCCACAAAAACATGCCTATATTCATTCTGCATTTCATAAGAAATTTCTGAATTTCAGAGAAAGAAAGGATAACCTTAACACCAGGTTATCAAAGTCTTTAAATTAAAAGACTCAGAGGTCTTCATCAGTTTAAACACAGAGCAAGCTTAGAAGTGGCACAAGAACTCTAGACAGAGCAAGATGACTGCAATTACTTGCCACTTGACAGAATGTGGAAGAAGTACAAACAAAACCATTGATGTATACAACAAACAAGAAGTCAGTTTACAATTAAGGAGTTCTGCCTTATCAAAAGACAAGCCACCATGATTAAACACAGTAAATTTTTTTTTTTTTTAAAGTCACAGCCAATCAGAAAGACAGCACAACCCAAACAAACTCTTTTTTTGTGTGTCTTCTGAGATGCAGGTTCCCTATCAATCTCTCCATGGGTGATACTCAACCGACAGCTCAGCTAAATCAGTCAGATCTAGAAAACTTCATTATATATCTAGAGCCCTCAGGTGTCACAACTGCTTGGAATACCACACGACAAGCCTCCTACATTCAGGTTTTGCACAAGCATACATGAATTACTTTTCTTAAATGTCTTTCTGTAAAACATTCACTAAATGTCTTAGGTGAACATGACAGTTAGTGACTACAGTGTGAACTTAATAAAGCACAACGTCTAACTTTGTTTCTAAACTACATATCATAAGTGATCTGGAAAAGGAACAAGCCTTAGTCTTAAGACTTTCTCTGTGGAGAAAAAGGATCTATTAAATGAAAATATATTTGGTAAAGGTAAATTGGGCAACTTCTTTATGATGCAACTACATTCAGAAACCTGCTTACCTTTCATCCCATTCATTTCTTTTCAGTACTTCAAAGGATTGTCTCAGAATCCTACGCATTAGCTGCAAAGTACAAAGTTTATTATACTTTTTGTTCATGAAAACAGATAAAGGAGTTACTGTAATATGAACAGACTTCTTAGTAAAACTCTTTGCAGTACAACAAGGTGGAAAGCTTCCCCATGTGAATATTTTGACAGTTGTCTTTCATGGGAAGCAACAGAAGGATGCTGTGAAGCTCAAAAGACAATAACGGTTTTTTGTATCCTAAGCCCAGAAAAAAAAGATGACCATTTCTGCTGTCTAACTTTCCCTTCCTCCATCACCCCAGTTTCTTCATTAAGTGCTGCCAAATCTAAAAAAACCCCACAGCTTGAAGCGGAGTCAAAAACACAGGACAGATGACAATAATAATTTAATTTACTTGAAACTTGTGTTAAGAGACAGTCATATGTAAAACAGCTAAATTAAACCGGCTCAAAGCACTCCACTGACTAAAAATACCTGGTTTCTGCTAATACTGAGAAAGAAAAAGCAGGAGTGAATGTGCCTGCTATTAACTTATTTCAAAGATGATTAATGTGATTTTGACAAAGTTAGGTCTTTTAAGATTCTTCTCCCACAATTTTACTATTTGTTTTAATATAGTGGTTCCTATAGAAAGAATTCTGGTAGCTGAATGTACTACAGTGGATGCTTCAGTGGCGGAAAGTTTGGGTTCTAGTGACAACTACTTTATACAGTCACAAACACCTCTTTAAATGGTCTGATCTAAATAAGTGACACTGATACAGTGTCCTCTGAGATACTACTTATATTCTATATGGAAATCTGAAAGAACCATTCAACAAGCACTTGGACAATGCCCTCAGACACATGGCGTGGTGTGAGTGTTGGGTTTGTCCTATGTAGGGACAAGAATTGGACTTGATGGTCCTTGCGGGTCCCTTCCAACTCAGGACATTCTATGATTCTATGTTATAAAGAAAAGCAAACAAAGAAGCACTTGCAGTATGGCATAAAACACAATTGCTTTTAGGTTTGCAGTGGTGAGCGAAAGCCTCTGAAACAAATATCTCTGGCAATGCATCAAGAAGATCTTACAACACACATAAATATGTGTGCAGACAAAGCTGCTTTCTAGGAACGATCTACAAGAGAGTCAGCATTACCATATAGTACTTATCAAGACGCAGACTGTCTATCCCAGTCCACTCACGGTTCATAGTTTGCCAAAATGTCTGAATGAACAGGTGTCCTGTAAGAGAGTAAGAAAAAATATCTGCAAGCCTGGCACAATAATTTATTTTGCTAACCAAAAAGAATCTCAAGAAATCACTCCTACGTGAGAAAGGGATGTGATTCCCTAGGAATTCATCTAGTGACAGCAACAGAGCTACAGGAAGAAATGCTTGAGACTGATACAAGGACAAATCAACTAAACTTCAGAAACATACAAGAAAAGGCACATAGCTACTTTTAAAGACAAATGCAATTACAGGGACAGCTTTGTATCTGTTTTGTGTTATATACAAAGAAGTTAAGCAAAACATCCATTCCGCACTCATTTCTACCCATGCAAGTTCTGAAATTGACTGAGTCCTCTATTTCAAGTGCATTTTGAATACTAGGTGCTGAACAGCTCATGAAACAAAGTCAGGTTTGAGTAGGAAATACACAGAACAAACAAGTATACACAGAACAGCAAAGTAAAGGGACAAGTTCTCTGTGCTATCCACCCTGCAATGTCTCACTTCTATCACACTGGAGATACAGCTACTCCCCTGCAACAACCAAAAGCAAACCGCATCTCATGCTTCCCTTGCTGCAATCACACACACCACTTGGACAAAAAACAAAGCAAAAAAATAAACCAAACCAGTACCCCTATCTGACTGTCTCTATTCTGGCACTGTGATAGTGGTCCCAAAATCACTGAAGAGAGAAGTACCTCACAAAGCATTAGATAATAAAATAGTACTTACGAGCCTCTTTATTCTGAAAAACATGGATAAGCTGTGAGATATTGTCTGCAAGTTCCTCCTAGAAGTAAATAAATATAGTTAGTATAGCACATTCCAGAGTTTGGTCTCCTCAATAAACACACAATAAGAAAATGGCAAGTATGAATATCATGAAACATCCCTCAAACTTAAAAATAGCCTCATACAGCTGCTCTATTACTGCACTTATCCTTCCACTGGGATTAGTTAAGTGTTAGAGAAGACTCAAGGGTGTTGAGTCCTGTTCATTTCACCAGATCTCTGCACAAATCATCTTTTTGAAAACAGAAAAAAAATCACGTGGAAGAAAATCCCATGTATTTAAATTAACAAATGATGTACACATTTAGGGGTACTGTTTTCATACAGCTTAATTGTAGGTGAAGCTTTCTGAGCTACGTATGAGATAAACCTTGTTCATGAAAACAGAGAAATGACTTGAAAACTGTTTAGGTGAGGTTACTAAGACCTGGTACTCCACAACTGGTATCTTTTCAAAGTAGGCAGACAAACTAGTAGCAGCTGACAGAAGTCAGTAGGAGAGAGAAGTGGTAGCAGAGGCTGAACTAACAAAAGAAAAGGAAGTGCGAAACTTTCAAATGAGGCTAACTAAAAGCTGCGTGCCTGCTGCAGCTGCAGGTAAGGGCAACCTGGTGTTACGGCTCAAGTTCCAGCAAATCAATGCACTTCACAACGGTATGTATTTCAGTTCTGGTCTTGGAAGGTAAACAGCTACGCCTGCCATTTGGAGGGGGACACGAAACACAATGTCCTTCTGTTCATGTGGTGGCTGTTCACAGTCACCTCTCCTGCACTTGTCACATACAAGCAGCAGGGGAAGAAAAACCAGCAAAATTCACTAAGGTTATTTTCACTGTTCTAAATTAGCATGTCCCTATAGTATATTTTGGAACAGAACCACTCAAGCAAATATAAAACCGGTTACCATACCTGTAACAGAGGTTTATCCTGCATCCACATACAATAGAACAGGCCTTTCCATATTTTTAGGAGTTCTTCCTGGCTGAAGCCACCTATGAAACAGAAGAAGTCTGAATGAAAACAAAAAACCCCCACATTTCTACCAAAATATTTTCATGTAGTCCCCCCTGCTCCTTGCTTTCTTCTTTGTTTTTGTTATAGTCTCTTGGGTAAACATTGATTCCTACTGTGAGCACACTAATTTGGAAGGCAACATGGCCTAGTTCAGTGATTTAATGACTCTAAGCTTCTACCTAGTACCAAAGTAACAACGATTCCAAAGAAATCCCAGATGACGTGAGATGAATGCTAAGATAATTCTGATAAATCTCTCTGGCATATTTTTAGCACCAAGTCTGAAAGATATTTTTAATGAGGGCATCATATCTCATTTTGCAAGATTGGTGACATGCAAATCCTCAAACATAACTGACCTCGCTTCTTGACTTGTTTGGGTTTTTTTGTTTGTTTGACTGTTTTTAAATAAAGTCTCGCTTTACCCTTAAGAGGGACTTGTTTTAAGAGAATAAACCTCTATCAGTCAACACATTCATCTCTATACTAAAATGTAGAACCAAGTAGTGTGAGCAACTATAATGAAAATACTTTCATTACAGTCAGTCAAGATACAGCATCACCTGAATTTTAACAGCAAATAATATTTCACTATTAACAGTACAAAAATTAACAATCTAGTTAAAATCACATATTGCAGAAGGAAAGTACTGTGTGGAAAATAAAATTTTACTGTCAGTAATGGTTTCTCAAGAACGTTTTGAAAACTAGATTATTCATGTGATCAAATACATTTCTGGGACATAAAATTATAACAGTATGGTGTTACAAGGTAGCCACAATAACCTACTACAGCCTATTAAGTACTCTCAAGTAACTTCAAGAAAAATCACATAAAAAAAGCGCAAACCCCTCCAGTGAGCTCAAATGCAGTCTAGAAAGATCACTGTGGCTTTTGAGTAATTTTCACGGGTCTGCCAATTAAAAAGCTTGAGACCCAGTGCTAGATCTAAATTGGGTACCTCCTCCTCAGACCAACTCATTTGAAGGCAATTATCACTACTGCATCATTCCTCACTAGGACAAAAAACTGTCAACTCATTAGTTAAATCATCTACAGCCACACTTGATTAAAAGAAAGGAAGCAGAGTTGAGTAAAGCAAATACACAAAATGCTATGTAGGAAGAATTATGTCTAGTAATATCAAGCATTAGTTATAGATTTAACTTCGATTTGGCAGTACTATTAACTATGAACCAATTTGATTCACTGATTTAATAATCATTGAAATAATAAAATTAATAACATTTCCTAAGAAGCACTAAGAAGCAGGTTTAACCTCACATGCAGCACTAACTCTATAGAGCTATCAGATATTAGACAGGGGGGTGACGCTGCTACCTATAAAGATGGCTCGGGAGTCCTTTCCTATCTAGAGAACAGACTTCCACAGGGTTGCTTTTCAAAGTATCCTAAGCAGTCCCCTGTCACATAGACCCTGGTCAAAAGGTTTTAGAGCAAGTTTCTTATCCTAGTTGCTAAAAATGTCATTCCAAGATTGCGTTTTCTGTTTTCTACAAGCAACCACAGCCAAGAAATAACCATTCAAACAAGGTTATTCTGAAACCTGCATCTACTGCATTAGCACCCACAGTGCATAAAACTGAATGCCTTCTTTACATTAAAGCTACCTTGAGAAAGATTTTGTTTTTANAAAGAAATCCCAGATGACATGAGATGAATGCTAAGATAATTCTGATAAATCTCTCTGGCATATTTTTAGCACCAAGTCTGAAAGATATTTTTAATGAGGGCATCATATCTCATTTTGCAAGATTGGTGACATGCAAATCCTCAAACATAACTGACCTCGCTTCTTGACTTGTTTGGGTTTTTTTGTTTGTTTGACTGTTTTTAAATAAAGTCTCGCTTTACCCTTAAGAGGGACTTGTTTTAAGAGAATAAACCTCTATCAGTCAACACATTCATCTCTATACTAAAATGTAGAACCAAGTAGTGTGAGCAACTATAATGAAAATACTTTCATTACAGTCAGTCAAGATACAGCATCACCTGAATTTTAACAGCAAATAATATTTCACTATTAACAGTACAAAAATTAACATTTTAGTTAAAATCACATATTGTAGAAGGAAAGTACTGTGTGGAAATTAAAATTTTACTGTCAGTAATAGTTTCTCAAGAACGTTTTGAAAACTAGATTATTCATGTGATCAAATACATTTCTGGGACATAAAATTACAACAGTACGGTGTTACAAGGTAGCCACAATAACCTACTACAGCCTATTAAGTACTCTCAAGTAACTTCAAGAAAAATCACATTAAAAAAAAGCAAACCCCTCCAGTGAGCTCAAATGCACTCTAAAAAGATCACTGTGGCTTTTGAGTAATTTTCATGGGTCTGCCAATTAAAAAGGTTGAGATCCGGTGCTAGATCTAAATTGGGTACCTCCTCCTCAGACCAACTCATTTGAAGGCAATTATCACTACTGCATCATTCCTCACTAGGACAAAAAACTGTCAACTCATTAGTTAAATCATCTACAGCCACACTTGATTAAAAGAAAGGAAGCAGAGTTGAGTAAAGCAAATACACAAAATGCTATGTAGGAAGAATTATGTCTAGTAATATCAAGCATTAGTTATAGATTTAACTTCGATTTGGCAGTACTATTAACTATGAACCAATTTGATTCACTGATTTAATAATCATTGAAATAATAAAATTAATAACATTTCCTAAGAAGCACTAAGAAGCAGGTTTAACCTCACGTGCAGCACTAACTCTATAGAGCTATCAGATATTAGACAGGGGGGTGATGCTGCTACTTATAAAGATGGCTCAGGAGTCCTTCCCTATCTAGAGAACACAGACTTCCACAGGGTTGCTTTTCAAAGTATCCTACGCAGTCCCCTGTCACATGGACCCTGGTCAAAAGGTTTTAGAGCAAGTTTCTTATCCTTGTCACTAAAAATGTCATTCCAAGACTGTGTTTTCCGTTTTCTACAAGCATCCACAGCCGGGAAATAATAATCATTCAAACAAGGTTATTCTAAAACCTGTATCTACTGCATTAGCACCCACAGTGCATAAAACTGAATGCCTTCTTTACATTAAAGCTACTTTGAGAAAGATTTTGTTTTTAGGGCTTGAATGGAAACTCTGTCACTGTGGACAGTGTGGGAGCTTGGAATAGTCATGCTACAACCACTGACTGAAGACGCGTGACTGTTAGCATTTCTGTTTGGACGTTATGCTGTTTTGATATTGCTACCATTAGAATTGTTGCAGTTTTTCCTATTCTAGATTCTCCCTAGGGACTAGATTCACATTGGCAAATTTCAGTGGAAATTCCATAAACCCTTCATAGATCTGGGCCCAAATCAGTGTAGCTCTGTCAGATAAGAAACCCCTCAGCAGTCAGTTCCTTTTCCCAGATAATGTGACAGGATGAGTGGAAATGGCCTCAGGTTACATCAGGGAAGGTTTAGATTTGATATTAGGAAAAATTTCTTTCCTGTAAGAGTGGTGAAGCATTGGAACAGACTGTTCAGGGAAGTGGTGGAGACACCATCCCTGGACATGTTCAAAGAACGTGCGGACATGGCACATCAGAAGATGGTTTAGCAGGCACGGTGGTGTGGGGCTGATGGATGAATTTGATGATCTTAGAGGTTTTTTCCAATCTAAATTATTCTATTATTCTATGACTGTGAGCTTCAATAGTTCTGTGGCTTGTGCAGAGTTTATCTCCTTGTTGAAAATTAAGAACTCTAGCTCACTGAAGAAGCTTTCCTGTAACTCACCCTCTACACTGACTCCACTGAGCAGTCCTGTCTACTCTGAAACATCTGACAGAGGCGAATATCACCGCCTCCTTCAAGAGTTAGCATAGAATCAGAATAGTTTGGGTTGGAAGGGACCTTAAAGTATCACCTAATTCCAACCCCCTGTGATGGGCAGGGGCATCCCACTAGATCAGGTTGCCCTCATCTGCATGATCCCCCATGTTCTTAACTGCTCAAGTCAGAGTATCCGGCTGGCTTATCCAACATGGGAGCCTCACTGCTCTCGAAATGCTGCACGGATATAATGCTGCTATATAATAAGGTTTTTTAAAAAAAAAGTCTCTCCTGAACATAATGCTTTCTCTCCAAGTCCAAAGAAGTTTACCTCTTTCTTTAATATTACTGGCTTGAATAGTAAAAGCAAGTACATCTAACAGTACTGAAAATTAGTCACCCTTGTTTCTAAGTCATCTGCATTTCACAGTGGGCTGACCTTACCATGAAAAAGGTACACACCCCCAGCTAACAATATCCCTGTGGTGGTTTCCTAGTGGCTTAGGGCATTCATTTGACATGCAGTCTTTTCCCTGTTAGGCACTCCTCTCTTACAGGAATCCATACTTTGCACTGAGTTGCTTAGCAGAAAACCATAGAATCGTTTGGGTTGGAAGGGACCTTAAAGATCATCCAATTCCAACCCTCTCGTGGGGACACGTCTCACTGGATCAGGTTGCTCATAGCTTCATTCAACCTGTCTTGAACACCTCTAGGGTTGGGGCATCCACAACTTCTCCAGGAAACCTGTTCCAGCGCCTCAATATAAAAAATGTCTTCCTAACATCTAATACAAATCAACATCTTTCAGCTTGAAACCACAACCCCTCAACCTATCACGGCACTCCTTGATAAAGAGCCCCACCCCAGCTTTCCTGAAGTCCCCTTTACGGCAATAAGGTCTCCCCAGAGTTTTCCTTTCTCCAGGCTGAAGAACCCAAATTCTCTCATCCTGTCCTCATATGGGAAGTGCTCCAGGCCTTGGATCATCCTCTGGACTTGCTCTAACAGATCCATGTCCTTCCTGAGCTGTGGACTCCAGAGCTGAACACAGCACTGCAGGTGGGTCTCACAAGAGCAAAGGGGCAGAATCCCCTCCTCACCCTGTTGGCCACATTCCTGTTGATGCAGCCCAGGATCCGGTTGGCTTTCTGGGCTGCAAGCATGCACTGCTGGCTCATGTTGAGCTTCTCATCCACCAATACAAATATACACTCTGCATACTAGACTGGATTCACTCTGGGTCATCTCAGTGCATTTACATCTTGTTCCTTGGAAAGATTAGTTGAGCTACACCACTCTGACCCAAGCAAGGTTAATGGTGCCAGCAACATGTCCTCTGCACCAAGCAGACCGCCCCAAAGTCCCCACAGCAGGGAGGCTTCACGGGCAAGGAGCCTTTAAGGGGTGCTGGCACTGTGCCTGCAGGGTCACAGACGCAAATGCTTCCTATGATGAAATACACACATAAAAGCAAAAAACTAAAAACAATCAAGAAAAAAAATACAGAAAAAAAGCCGTAAAGACCCCCCAGGTGGCTGCCCTGCGGTGCAGGATGGAGCTGGGAGCAGGTGGAAGGTACAGCGTCACACACATGCTGCCCCATGCCCAGCTGTGGCCCCTGCAGCCCCTCTACAGCTGCAACCACTCCTCTGTAGGCCCTGCAATCCCTCTACAGCCCCTATGCAGCCCCCACAGACCCACTGCAGCTAATACCACCCCTGCAGCCCCTCTATAGTTGCTACCATTCCTCTGTGGCCCCTGCAGTCCCTCTGCAGCTCCCATAGCCCCTCTGTAGCTACCACCACCCCTGCCACCCCTCTGTAGCCCCTGACGCCCTTCTACAGCTGCTTCTGCCCCTCTGTAACCCCTCTGCAGCCCCCACAGACCCTGCACCTCTTCTGTGGCCCCTGCAACCCCTCTACAGCTGCAGTCCCTCTGCAGCTGCTACCACCCCTGCTACCCCTCTGTAGCCCCCGCAGCTCCTCTGTAACATCTACAGCCCTCTGTAACCCCTCTGCAGCCCCCGCAGCTCCTCTGCAGGCCCTCTGTAAGCCCTGCAGCCTCTCTACAGTCCCCGCAGCCCCTCTGCAGCCCCTCCAGGTATTCTGCAGCCCCTCTATAGCCCCCGCAGACCCTCCACAGGCCCTGCACCCCTTCTGTAGCCCCTGCAGCCCCTCTACAGCTCCCGCAGCTCCTCTGTAGCCCCACAGTAGCCCTTTCAGCCCTTCCACAACCCCTCCGTAACCCCAGTCCCCCCTCCCCGGTCCGCACCGGCGGGGCGCTGTGTCCGGACGCCGATGTAGCCCCGCAGCTTCTTGAGGGCTCGGTCTCGGATGCGCTTCTCGTTGGCGGCCAAGCGCTGCGCGAACTGTATCTCGGGCGGCTGCAGGGCGGCGGGGGCCATGGCCGGTCCCTCTCCCTCCTTCGCTCCCGCTCCCACACGCGCCGCGCCCCGCCTGATGTCGTCACCGGCACCGACCGTCGCCCGTCCGGCTCGTCACGGGCCTGCGCGGCAGCGTCGGCGATTCGGAGCCGGCTCCGCCTGGCCCCGCCTCGGCGTGGGGAGAGGCTGCGGAGGCACCTCCGCTCCGCAGGGCGGTGACAGCTCCGGAGAAGCAGTCGCGTGTCGAAAAGCTGGGGGGCGAAATCGCGCTCTCAGAGGCGTGTCCTGTCTGCCTTTCAAAAAAACCGCAATTACTGGGCCGAAACTTAGCTCCGCTTTAGCTTAAGTCAAACTGCCCCACGTTTTGTAATAATAACTGCTTCTGGTATCATTCTCAGTATTTTATAGACTCATAGAATCAATAGGTTGGAAATAGCGACCATCAAGCTCAACCGTACCTGTCTACTACTAAATCATGCCCCCAAGCACCTCATCTACCCACCTTTTTAACACCTCCAGGGGTGGTGGCTTAACCCTTCCCTGGGCAGCCTCTAACAGTGCTTGATAACCCTTTCTGTAAGGAAATTTTCCCTAATGTCCAACCTAAACTTCCCCTGACACAGTTTGAGGCCATTCCTCTTGTCCTCACTCATCACTTTGGGAGAACAGACACCCACCTCTCTACAACCTCTTTTCAGGTAGTTGTAGAGATCAATAAAGTTTCCTCTCAGCATCCTCTTCTCCAGGCTCAACAACCCCAGTCCCCTCAGCTGCTCCTCATAAGACTTGTTCTCCAGCCCCCTCAGCAGCTTCGCTGCTCTCTCTGGACACACTCCAGGGCCTCAATGTTTTTCCCATAGCGAGAGGCCCCCAAACGAACACAATATTCAAGGTGTGGCCTCACGAGTAGCAGGTACAGGGCATAATCACCTCCCTGGCCACACCGTTTCTGATACAAGCCAAGACATTATTCTCGCATGAAGAAGACGCAAATGGCAAATAAGACTTCAAAAAGACTTTCCCCTCCACACTTTGCTGCTTAAAATGTCCCCCAGTTGTGGTATTTTCAAAGGCTCTTGAGTTAGCCACCCACCTATTAGTTTTATGGTAGTTTCGGAGGGCATTTTTGTTGTCGATTGTTAGGGGGGTTGAGTAGGCTGGGGCTGTTATGCAAGTTCTTTTACTTAGATGAAACTTAACTCTGCTCTAGCTTAAATCAAATTTTTCCACTTTTTGTAATAGTAACTGCTTCTAGTATCACTTGGAGACACTACAAGGGTGTCAGCTTGCACCCACATTCTGCAGCTGGAAAGCTTATCGGGATAGAGGGGACAAGAGCGAGGGAAGTGCCTGTGCAGCCCCACAGGAGTGTTTATTGGCCCAGGATCCTGGCAGCACCTGTCCTGTGATACAAGGTGTTTCATCTAACTGTATTTTTGAATGACAGACAGAATGTCCCTCTGAGAGCATGCTTCTTTTCAGTGTTTCCTAGACACTGCTCGTTCTCTGGAGATGGTAATATCCTGTGTGCAGCACGATCTGTGCTGAGCAGAGGTGTCTCTCTCCGGGACAAATGCTACTTCTGCGATCACCTCTGTTATATGGAATGATAGAATGGTTTGGGTTGGAAGGGAACTTCAAGATGAGCCAGTTCCAAGCCCCAAGCATGGCCAGGGACACCTCCCACCAGCCCAGGCTGCCCAAGGCCCCATCCAACCTGGCTTTGAACATCCCTTTGGCCCCAGGGATGGGGCAGCCACAGCTTCCCTAGGCAACCTGTGCCAGGCCCTCACCACCCGCATTGTCCGCAGCCTTTCCCATCACCGAGGCCGGGGCAGGGGCAGCTGGCTCCAAAGCTCCGAAGCAGCAAGAGATTTAGCCCCTGCGAAGCTCATCGTCACGTTCAGGAGACCTCGGACCTCGTGGAGCCCCGCGGGCGGGATCGACTCCGAGCTCCGCCCCAGAGCGCCCCGCGGGCCCAAGGGAGGGGCCGAGCCGGGCCGGCAGCACGCGCCATGCCCGCCACGGGGCAGGTAGCGCCGCGAGGAGAAACCCGCATCCACGGGGAGGGAGAGAGAGGGGAGGAGATGGAGGAATAGGAGGAAGGGAAGTGGAAGGAGGAAGAAGGAGGATAAGGAGGTGGAGGAGGAGGAGAAGGAGAAGATGGAGATGGAGGAGGAGGAGAAGGAGAAGGAGATGAATGAGGAGATGGAGGAGGATAAGGAGATGAAGGAGAAGATGGAGGAGGACAAGAGGGAGAGAGGGCGGAAGAGATAGGAGGGAAGCTCTATGGGGGTGGAGCTGTCTGCTGTGTTTTGCCTGGGACCCAGGGAGGGCAATGG